>OLKM01001147.1:107500-167391 GCA_900291075.1 Melanogrammus aeglefinus | reverse complement strand
TTGTGTTAGTTTCCTTTTCTAATCAACCTCCTTAAGAGGGTGTCCTTGCGCAGGGGACTGTACAAAGTATTTTAGCGATAGCACTCTCTCGGAAAGAAACCTACCTTCAAACTGTGCCTAACATGAACGATTTGAGATTTAGAGTGAATGAATGATATACATAAAATTGACATAATGACATAAGATGGATTCTGGTGTGTGTGGGAGAGTCTTTATACCTGTGTCAGCTGTGTGTGTATGTGTGTTTGTGTTGTTTCTGTGTGAGATATGTAGTGTATTGGAGCTGTATGTGTGTGTGTGTGTGCATGTGTGTGTGATATAGTGTGAGTGTGTGAATTATATCAGTGAGTGTATGCACACGGCTGTGTCTAGTGGATGTTGCGACGAATGCCGTGTTTATCTTATATTTTAATAAAAGGCAGCCATGTCCTACAGCCTGTTTAAAGAGAACAGAATACATAGTACAAGCAGTTGCGATCTTGCCTGTGTTACCGTGATAGACCACATATAGCAGCAAGCTAGTGATGCACAAGAGTTTATAGGTGTTGTCTTGGCAATCATCACAGTCCCTAGTCCAAGTTTGGCAGAATTGACATGTGTCTGGGCCGATGTACAAGCCTAATATATGGGTTAATAAACAAAACAATCCTTCAATACTGGCCAGCAGCCTGTACATATAACCGAGTCATTACCCGTAGTGAGATGAGGAAATAGTACCCTTCCCAGTCCAATGTACTGCACGTTCCTGCATCATTCACAATGTGTGTTTCGTTAGACTGCAGCTGCTTGTTCCGCCACTTGTGTCTGTTCCTCATGTTTCTGCTAGTGTGTGTTTCTGTGTTTGCTGCAGATGTGTGTCCTCCTTCGAGAATTTAAAAATTACTTGAGTTTAATGTATTAAGATGCAATTTTGTGACATGTTCCGTCTCAGAAGCAGTAGGTGTTCTGTGTCAGGTACGATGTGTGTACGTCAGAAAGTCAGGTGATGTCTTAGTGTTCCTTCTACACAACGTTTCTTAAGGTGTCCTTGCGCAGGGGACTGTACAAAGTATCTTAGCGATAGCACTCTGATGGCAGGAACGCTACCTCAAACTGTGCTAACATGAAGACGATTTGAGAGAATTAGAGAGAATGAATGATAATACATAAAATTGACATAATGATATAATAATTATTTGTATTGTTCGAGCATCCTTAAACAGGGTTTTCAGCTTTTATTTATTAAATTAGTTTATTTTGGATGCGCATGTATGAGAATAAAAAAAGTTAATGGAAGCAGGAGGTTATTGCTGAACATGATAACTGCTGAAACACACAATTAGGAATTAATTAAGATCCATGAAAAAAGTACACACGCTTGTCCTAGGGAATTTACAACAAGAATGCACTAGGTTTGTTCGAATAATAAACTCAACAATACCTACAATGCCTTTTTCAGAGACCAAAGGGAGTGTAGAGCCCTGAGTGTGCGATCCTTGCCAAATGATGTGTTTTCCATAATGACAACTTATTTCACATTAAGTTACTTCACAACAATATTAAAAGACGTTAATGAATTATATCATTACAATGTGTTCTCTATGCTTGCCAAAATGGAGGCTGTAATTTGGAGATGTGACATAGCCGAATGTACAGGGACCTATAGTAATAGAGGAGATAAGAGAAAGGCATAATAAAAAATTATTGTCTGGCAGCCATTGCTACAATAATCAAGTTATTTCACTAGTGAACTGCAGGAAATATGTGTATAGCCTATAAAGTAGTTTAGTATGTGCTATTTATCCTGATCATTACAATGTAAGTACGCAACACTGAGTGCCTTTTTTCAATGACCTTAGTAAGTTTATGTGTGGTGTGGTGTGTGTTGTGTGTGTGCTGTGTGTGTGTGTGTGTTGTGTGTTGTGTGTGGTGTGTGGGTGTGGTGTTGTGTGTGTGTGTTGTGCTGTTGTGTGTGTGTGTGTGTGTTGTGTAGTGGGATGATGGAAGTGGTGGTGTGCGCCTGTGTTGTTGTGTCTGTGGATGGCAACTCCACAGTTACATCCATGCGGGGTGATGCATGGGCACCCAGGAGAGATAGAGAGAGGAGAGAGAGAGAGAGAGAGAGAAGAGAGAGAGAGAGAAGAGAGGAGAGAAGAAGAGAGAGAGAGAGAGAGAGAGAGAGAAGAGAGAGGAGAGAGAGAGAGAGAGAGAGAGAGAGAGAGAGAGAGAGAGAGAGAGAGAGAGAGAGAGAGAGAGAGAGAGAGAGAGAGAGAGGAGAGAGAGAGGGAGAGAGAGAGAGAGGAGAGAGAGAGAAAGAGAGAGAGAGAGAGAGAGGAGGACATACACAGATGGTTAAATAAAGCTTTTTGAAGCACAATCATTCAATGTGACCAGAGTGGTCGGGGAAGCTGTTGAATTCAACCCACAGCGGTGCGAGCTACACAGTCAGTCCTCCAGTAGCAGAACATATCTCGCTGCTTGACATCTGCAGCCGTTGTGTACCTAACGGAATAGATGACAGTTCCACAGCCACATGTCATTTATTGCATTTTTTATGTAGCCTATATTATGTGCTTTGTGTGAAAGTGTTTTCATTTACACAGAATGGATTCGTAAAAATGCAAACTCCCATTACTCATCTTCAATCATTTAATCGGAAAAAAGTTAAAATTTGTATGCATCAAATAAATAGAGAATTATGTACAGTAGTATTACATTTGTCTCTTTCAACATGTGTCTGTGAGACTAGAGGCGTCCCATGTCAAGAAGTAGCATGTACAATGCATTCACCAACATGTCCTTACATGGATCCAGAGATCGGTAATTTCTCTGCATCCAGTGATGCATTTAAGAAGTAAAACAGAACCTCAAGAGCTACATTTCAAATTATCTAACACTACAATTGTGGATCTAGCCTGCATATTTGTAGTTCAGCCATAATTTTTAAATTTGAATTGAACACAATGAAATAAAAAAAAAACCTAAATGGGGTTATAGCCATTGACATGCATTTATGTGGAAGAAACAGACTTCAGAAAAAGCTAGCGATAATATTTTTGGGGAAGGAGGGGTGTACGTGTGTGTGTTGTGTGTGTGTGTGTGTGTGTGTGTGTGTGTGTGTGTGTGTGTGTGTGTGTGTGTGTGTTGTGTGGTGTGTGTGTTGTGTGTGTGTGTGTGTGTGTGTGTGTGTGAGAGTAGGCTGGAATGCTTTTGGTTCAAAGTATAAAACAAGCAGAGTAGGCACAAAGAAAGCGATTATAGTTGTGTTGAATGAGGATGACCCAGGTTCACAAAGTATTTTATAATTTGGCTGGCTGTTGAAAGGATATTTGTGGAAATCCACACATAGTGAGGCTCCACACACAAAGACAGCTCAGGGTGGTGGGGACAATAACCAGACACACCCTGTAGTTTACAGTGTGTGTGTGTGTGTGTGTGTGTGTGTGTGTGTGTGTGTGTGTGTGTGTGTGTGTGAGAGAGAGAGAGAGAGAGAGAGAGAGAGAGAGAGAGAGAGAGAGAGAGAGAGAGAGAGAGAGAGAGAGAGAGAGAGAGAGAGAGAGAGAGAGAGAGAGAGACCAGAAAGACCAGAAAGACCAGAAAGACCAGAAAGACCAGAAAGACCAGAGACAGACAGAGACAGACAGAGACAAAGACAGAGAGACAAATGCCATTATACGGTTTGATTTGGATGAAAAAGTCGGCCCTTATTTGCATCGCACATTAGTTGATGATAAGACGATAATTTATAATAGTTCAACAATGCATTTCAGTATCAGCAACTCTAGGCTAAAAAAAGACACTTTCAGCAACAAGTTAAGACTATCAACTTTTTTTTATTTCTGATTAATATTTATTTATTTCAAAGTAATTTGGATGAATTGGTCGTTGCAGAAGCATTTGGAATGTTAGGGTCAGACATTAGTAGAGACATAAAACCCTAAGGCTAGTCCATATATATGGACATGGTTTACCAGTTTAATCTATAGATAATTTATTATAGATAGCAACACGGTTTCTTTTATGTCAGATAAAGCGGCTTCATTTATTCATTGGGACTATTTTATAAATGTCAAAATATACCATTCAGTAAGACTCTAGACCAAGATTATTCTCATTTTAGGTTTTAGTTTTCTCTTTGTCAAAACAAACCAGCACTTCAATTCTTGACTTCTTTGACTTTGAAGTTCAAATAACCATTGTACGGGTGTTTTATGTGTGAGCCAGTTGATAGACCCCCCACAGCTTTCAATGAATAAGACTGAAGACAAGTAAGCTGCCCTGCATGTTATATATATTTTTTAGGTCGTCATAAACATGAACATCAGGTCTTAGAATCTGAAAACGGACTAAAAATATATATATCCTAGTCCTACATTATATTTTGGGCAGAGTGGCTTTGGCAGCCTGTGAATGTCTAAAGTATGTGCTTTCTAATATATTGAGAGGATTTGATGAAAAGGTTCAACAGTGTCCAAAAAGATAGTAATTTACATTTGTGTTATAGATTTTGCTATAAACCTTTAGATCCTGCCTATTGTCAGTGACATCATCCCCCCCACCCACCCCCCCACAATTCTTACGTGCACATTTCCTTTCAGTACAGGCTTTTCAGTACACGTACATCATCTTTCAAAATCGATCCAAAGAGTAATTGTTTGAACAGTATCTACCTTACCGAGTTTTTACTGCAAAGTGCAAACATCAGGGGGCAGCATATAGACGACTCGCTTACCCAAAGAGCGTCGGAGGAAATGCCTACTGACGTCATTTCCTTCACTCAATGTTTCGCTTTGGCGCCGCGAATATTTGTTTGGAAAGTGTCGTTGCCTCAGATCCCGCATACGATACTTATTTAATCGGGCTGTGGTTTTAATAGAAAGGACAGTTATATTAACCGTATGTCAGTGTTTTCATTTTTGCCTCTCCTGGGCACATCTTTTAATGTGAAATACAGTTGATGTTGAACTAATATTCATTACTTTAATGCAAATGAACGCACCTCTCTATCCTTAAACGGAATGAAAATGGATCGGATTAAAGTTAAGAACGCAAAGGTGAGCAATCAGACACGCTCTTACTTCATATTGCGTTGTTAACATGTACAAAACAATGACATTGCTTAGTTGGCATCCTAATCATTTTCAACGCGCCAAGAAATGGTATTGTGGTTAAAGTGACACGAATGTCATTTTTTTTTTCGCAATAAGAAACGTAAACCTCCGATCTATTGCTTAACACACTATTCCTATTCGCAGCCCCATTATTTAATACTCATCATGAGCATGTTCTGTCTCCCAGGTGACAACGGGGGGCCAGAGGGACCTCTTGTCCTTCTTCTCCACGGGCAAACAGAAGGTAGGCCTACTCAACATAGCTTTCCCTTTATCTTTCCCTGTTCTGTTTTACATTGATATACACTCACCGGCCACTTTATTAGGTACACCTTGCTAGTACCGGGTTGGACCCCCCTTTTGCCTTCAGAACTGCCTTAATCCTTCGTGGCATAGATTCAACAAGGTACTGGAAACAGAGTTTGACATGATATTGACATGATAGCATCACGCAGTTGCTGCAGATTTGTCGGCTGCACAGCCATGATGCGAATCTCCCATTCCACCACATCCCAAAGGTGCTCTATTGAGATCTGGTGACTGTGGAGGCCATTTGAGTACAGTGAACTCATTATCATGTTCAAGAAACCAGTCTGAGATGATTTGCGCTTTGTGCCATGGCGCGTTACCCTGCTGGAAGTAGCCATCAGAAGATGGGTACACTGTGGTGATAAAGGGATGGACATGGTCAGCAACAATACTCAGGTAGGCTGTGGCGTTGACGGCAATGCTCAATTGGTACTAAGGGGCCCAAAGTGTGCCAAGAAAATATCCCCCACACCATTGCACCACCACCACCAGCCTGAACCGTTGATACAAGGCAGGATGGATCCATGCTTTCATGTTGTTTACACCAAATTCTGACCCTACCATCCGAATGTCGCAGCAGAAATTGAGACTCATCAGACCAGGCAACCTTTTTTCCAATCTTCTATTGTCCAATTTTGGTGAGCCTGTGCGAATTGTAGCCTCAGTTCTTGTTCTTAGCTGACAGGAGTGGCACCCGGTGTGGTCTTCTGCTGCTGTAGCCCACCCGCCTCAAAGTTCGACGTGTTGTGCGTTCAGAGATGCTCTTCTGCATACCTCAGTTGAATTGCATACCTCGGAGTTGTTATTTGAGTTACTGTTGCCTTTCTATCAGCTCGAACCAGTCTGGCCATTCTCCTCTGACCTCTGGAATCAACAAGGCATTTGCGCCCACAGAACTGCCGCTCACTGGATATTTCTCTTTTTCGGACCATTCTCTGTAAACCCTAGAGATGGTGTGCGTGAAAATCCCAGTAGATCAGCAGTTTCTGAAATACTCAGACCAGCCCGCCTCGCACCAACAACCATGCCACGGTCAAAGTCACTTAAATCACCTTTCTTCCCCATTCTGATGCTCGGTTTGAACTGCAGCAGATCGTCTTGACTAAGTCTACATGCCTAAATGCATTGAGTTGCTGCCATGTGATTGGCTGATTAGAAATTTGCGTTAACGAGCAGTTGGACAGATGTACCTAATAAAGTGGCCGGTGAGTGTACATACTATACGTTTTTCCTGTTATTTTTCTAATTTCCTTATTTGTGCAATTTCTGGCAAACTACGTTATTATTATGGTCTCATCAATAATTTACGTTGATGACTTCACTGTGTACGTATGCTTTTATTTTGAAATGACCTGTCAACATCTCTGCAGGAGGCTGTTAACGAGAGTGTCACAAAACACCAGCAACACCTAATATTTGTTCATTCATTATTAATTACTTATTTGAGATAAGAAATTGTGTATTGTGCAAACCCAAAGATCACTGACACTTTAACAGGTTCAAAATGCGAAGTTGAAAAAACTTTAGGAAAGCAGACACTAATATACTACTACCATGTTTCTTCCAGGATCCCGGTTCAATCTGTATTGACCGCTAGTTTATTGCCAATGGCTCTGGGATTAGGTACATGATGGGATCATCACCATACCAATTTACATCCTCTCTTGGGCTTGGCCATAATCATTTATTAATGCTGTACCGGTGCATGCAATTTACTTTTAGAAAGCAAAAGATTTATGAAATTTCTTCTCAAATTTATTATGGCGGTAAAACCAGTGATTTGACTATTCCCATTATATTTTTCATAATATTTTTTTGGTATTCAATTGTGTTATGCACTTAATAAATGTGATAGTGGTGAATAAAACATAGGAAATAAATGTCTATTTTAAATCGAAGTATGTGCCTTAATCGGATCCCTATACATAACCATGTCGGACAAGAACTTTTCTTGAACTTTGTTTAATTTTTCGATGAACTGTTTACATCATACATTTCTAATCACTGACTCCGCAATCTGATAGTATATGATTGCACTGCTTGCCTCAGGTCTCAAAGTCTACTGTCAAACAGTCGACCACCAAGACCGAAGCCCGGAGCAGACCCAGTCAACCCCTCCCCGTCCTCTCCCCCATCAAGAGGAGCGTCCTGGCAGTTGTGGAAAACATTCTCCCCCTCTCTCCGGATCTCCTTCTGGCCATCCCCGAGACCCCCGACAGCCAAATCAGACCCTCCTCAGCCAGAGACCCTGGCCCGAGCCCCAACCCCAGCGCGGAGGCATCCAGTCTGGGGGGGTCCCCTCTTTGTCGAAGCCCCAGCTCCAGACGAGTGGACATCCGGCGGAAAATGAGACTGGACGGAGAGCGGGAGAACCTGTTGGAGGAGGCGGTGGGATCGGGGAAGCGGCTCTTCAGACCAGAAGACTCCCACGCCGCCAAGAGGCCCAGAACTGGCTACGTACCAGCGGCCTACCGCTCGGCCGGAAGCAAAGCCTGCACCCCCGTTGAAACCCTACCAGCCAAGCGATGCCTTACCGACGGCCGCTTTGAGACGGGGGGGGCAGAACGGGTTCAAAGTTCAGAGCTCTCCTCTCGTAGATCTAACCAGGAGACCCTGATCGGTGTTCAGCAGAACACCGTGACCTCGCCAAAGCCCCTCTCTGAGATGGGCGGTCTTCCCCGAGAGGAGTCTGTGTTTACGCTCATCATGGATCAGAGGGATACCCCCGCGGCGGAGGTCGGCGTGGCGGCGCCCCCACCGCGGCGGACCATGCGCGCTCCCAGCACGGCAGGCGGTGCGGACGGAGCTCACCCGACCAGCCTCGCCGTGACGGCGCATATTGACGACCTCGGCAAGGGAGCGGCGGGAGCTAACGATCCAGCCGTGACCTCGTCCGAAGGAGACGGCCGTGCTGTGACCTCGTCGGACCTGGGTCAGTTTGGGAGGAGGTTTTTTTTATTTGAAGGCGACATATTATACCACCAGGTGTGAGGGTGATTAACCGTTACAAGACGTTTTGAAAATATGCCTCTTCTGACATAAGAAATGCATAATTGATGATCTCAAAGTACAGCAACAGAAACCGAAAAACTAAATAACAAGACACTAAGGGCAATAACAAATGTAGTGATAAAACGCATTAATAAAAAGGAGTTGCAGTGCAGATTGAATTATGAAAAATCTAAGGACAACTTTATGAATGCCTCCCCTGAAAAAAAGAAGAAGTTTTAAGCCCTTTTTTAAAAGTGTCCACAGGCTTGTGGTTTTCGCAGATGTTCAGGGAGGGAGTTCCAGATGTGAGGGGTAGCGGAGCAGAAGGCTCGGTCTCCCATGGCTGATGGAGGAGGTTGGTGCTTTGGGACCGGAGGTTACGGGTGGATGAGTGAGGGGTAAGGAGGCATTGCGGGGCGTTGCTGTCGATGCAAAGGTGGGAGACGAGGGCGATCTTGTGTTGATTTCTTGAGGTTATGGGTCAGTGGAGGTTCTGAAGAATGCGGGTGATGTGGTTGTATTTGCGCGGTTTCATCAGAGTTCGGGCAGCGCAGCTCTGAATGAATTGAAGTTTCTGAAGGTGTTTATGAAGGTGTATACCTGCTCGTCGGTATACTGATGAGCAGGCTGTTGCGGTAATCAAGCCTGGAGGAGTTGAAGGCGTGGACGAGTTTCTCTGCGTCAGAGAAAGTGAGGAAGGGGCAGGGTTTAGAAATGTTCTTGATATGGAAAAAGCAGGTTTTGTGCTGATGTTTGATGTGGTTTGTAGAGGTCAGTTGTGGGGTCCAGCTCACACCGAGGTTGGTAACTGTGGTTGAGAGGGGGATGTCTTGACCGGAGAAGGTGGTTGTGGGTGATGACTGCACCCGATGGGGGCTGCCAACTTGTATGGCTTCAGTTTTAGAGCTGTTCATAATCGGCAGAGATGAGAAGGTCATTTGTTACCCTCAACAATGCTGTCTCTGTTCTATGGGCAGTTTGGGAACCAGATGGAAATGTTTCAAACAGTGGATGACGCAGTAGATGTTCCTGTAGCTGTGCAGCAACAGCTTTTTCAAGCACCTTGGACAGGAATGGAAGGTGGGAGATGGGCCGGTAGGCATTCAGTCGAGGTTGGGGTTTTTTCAGAATAGGTTTGATAACAGCAGTTTTCATCACAAGTTGGTGTGGCCACCTAGATGTGTGCTGGATAGATCAGTCTACCAGTCTACCCAGTGGACTTTAGCAAACATTGCTCATCTATCCGTCATACATCTAGGTGGACACGCTTACTTGTGATGTTAGAAGAAGCTGATTTTCAAAACGGCTTGTAACGGCTCATCACACTAACACCTGGTGTTATATACCACCTTTTAATTTTTTTCATCCCACCACTGAACATGATTTCTGTGGGTGTCCTTGGTTTTTATTGGCTTGTGTGTTTATCTTTTTTTTTTATTTCTCTACCCAAATGCAACTGCAGCACCCTTGGAGTTTCCTCTTGATGAGAAATGGTTTGAAGACGAGATGGAGCAGATCTCTGACCTCTTGGAGCAGAAGAAAGCTAAAGCGAGCCGGTAAGGAACACCCCTTCCCGAGTCTTATTCCCGGGGAGGAAACGGTGGGCGTCTGGTGCTCCCGTTCCTGTAACATACCGTGTATGAACCTGGGAACCAGACGAATCTGCAAGCTCAGGTTTTATTCGCTCCGGGATGTGTGTCCCTCTCCCGTAAAGGAGGATTTTAAAGCAGACCTGCTGGACCCGTCGGGCCTTCCACAGCCGTTGATCTAATATGGGGTGGGTTTGATACCATGACTCATAGTGCGCACAGCAGCTGCAGCCATCTTGGTGTTTTTTTGGTGTTTTTTTTTAAACCGCACATAGGGCACTCCTCTGAGAGTGCGTAGTCACATTTAGCACTAGCACTAGCATTAGTTTGATCTAACTTTGACTTATTATTCTTATTCAAAGTGTTATATTTTTTGTCATTATGAATAAATATTGCACTTAAAATAGCCCCCCCCCCCCCCCCCTCGACAATCAAGGCTTCTAGGTCTTTCCAATTGTGTCCAGAGATATTTTGGTCTGCTCCGATCGATAACTTCCCTTGGAAATTGAAAATGAACGAGGAGGTTAAAGACTACTATGAATGTGCCAATTGGTCTGGGAATGTCAGGCTTACATGTCGGTGTATATTATCTACCGAACATTTTCCTCAGTGAAGAACGCCGAATATGTCTCCGAGTCTATGACTGGTCTGTTCTGATCGATGAGCCATTACGCTCCTCATCAAACCATGGCCTGTGGCTTCCTCTCCATGCTCTTCTGCTCCCACAGAGTGCCCGACCACGTGATCCTGTCCGGGGGCATCAACAACCGTTACTGGGTGCTGGAGGTGGAGGAGCGGCCCGGTCAGAAGACTCTGACCATCACCTGTTCTAAAACCCTCCAGCCTACAGAGACCTGTCTGCTGAAGGACGGATGGTCAGTGTCTGGCACCCCCATACATTTAAAATATCGACTCTCAGTGAAACGTGCAGTGGATTCTTCATTGTGTGGTGTTGTGTTGTGTGTGTGTGTGTGTGTGTGTGTGTGTGTGTGTGTGTGTGTGTGTGTGTGTGTGTGTGTGTGTGATGTTGAAGGGTGTGTGTGATGTTGAAGGGTGTGTCTAGAAAGTGCAAAGAACTCTGATTAAGGGCGGTGCAATTATTTGAATGTTGATTTCAATTTTTGGGTGAAACGATCTCTAAACTAAAATAATCAAGTTGAAACTATTATTATTATTTATTTTAATTAATTACAGAACACCAGGATAAATATTTGTAAATTATTTTCGATTCGAACATTTTGTGTTCTCATTTACAGTGAACATTTAAGTTCTCATTTAAGTGTTTTTTTCGGAGAGATATACTGAATTAATGCATTATGTTTCCAACTCAAAAATATTCGGAATTTCGATATTGACCAAAATAATCGTGAATATGTTATTTTTTAATATATATATATAACAGGGGTGTTCCAAAAAAATCGATTCATATAAGAATCGCGATTCTCATTTACTACGATTCAGAATCGATATAAAATGGCCCAAAATCGATTTAATTTCATAACTTTTTTTTTTTATGTAACTTGTTTTTTTTTTTTTTAAGCTATTGAGACATATTAATGTTTTGTGCAACAGTTGTGTTCCACATGATATTTTTGGTACTGCAACATTCCTGTGAAATGAAAATGCATCTTGTTCAACTGTACCATTTTTATTATACAGAAGCACTTTATTTTTGTTCCAACTTATTTTATAGCTAGCGAGTAGCAGTTGTGGTCCACACACAGTGGAAAAGGCACTTTCCTTAGAATTTAAAAGGCAGCATGTTTAACTGCACTTTGTTACTTAAGCAATATGTGATATTGCTTTTATGCAACAGTTGCAACAATTCCATCTAAGCATGGATACATTTTTAAAACTTAATGCATGGAGCAGATCATGAGGGTCCTTTGAACACCTATAGATTGAATCAAATCGTTTTGAATCGAAAATCGATTTTGAATCAAATCATAGCCCCAAAAATCGGAATCGAATCATGAGATGGTAAAAGATTCCCAGCCCTAATATATAATCGAGAACTACTCTGATGTTTTCCCGTCTTCATTCAGAGTTTTCTGCAGTGTCGATGCTGAAAACAAGCTAAACCCCCTTTAGTGCAGACTCATAACTGTCCACCCGGACCGTATGTATCTGGTCGTGTCTCCAGGGAGACGAGCCCGGTGTCCCGGGGCAGCGTGGTGCACCTGGAGGGCCAGTGTGTGTCGGGCTGCTGGCTGGTGGAGCGCGATCAGGGCTTCCTGGTGCTGCTGCCTGACGTGCTCATCTCCGGGACCAGCATCTCCAACTCAATCCGCTGCATGAGACGCGCCGTGCTCAGCGACATGTTCAAGGTGAGCGCTCGCCGCAGGCTGAAAAATGCAAATATCGGTCGATCACTAATTGAGAGATTACTTTTATGATTTATTACTACTATTAAAATTTAGTACCACTATTAACATTCAATCCTTTACCGGGGGGGCTTTTATGTCAAGCATCTTGCTGTGAATTCAGAGATATGTCACCAAGGAGCAGTTTGAGCGTGGCATCTTGCTCTGAACTACAGGTAGATCGAACGCCTGGAGTCCTGTTTCACGCCTTCTCCCAGCTCCGCGTCACGTTCTCCGTCTCTTCCGTCTGTAGAGTTTTGACGGCGGTTCGAAGCAGATGCTGAACGGCACCATAGTCCACGAGGTGTTCCAGAAGGCTGCCATGGCTAAAGACTTCTCCATGGACAAGCTGTCCTCCCTGGCGGACCAAGCCCTCCACAGCCCACAGCACCTGGGGGACATGTAAGCAGCGTCCCCACCTCTCATGGAGGGGACATCCCTGATCCATGCTGTTAGCATGTCAGACATTCAGGCTGATGCCGCCGGAAAATAGCTTAACGTTGGATTTCAGCTTCCTTTCTATGAAGATAAGGACCCTAGATTTACTGTAAAGGCCCCGTGTTTGTTATTTGCTTTTCTTTAACGAAGCCCCATGTTGACTTCAACATGGGGCTTCGTGGTGTCTTGGTGTATGAAAAAGTGCTTTGTATAATAATATACGTGATTTGTATTTGAAAATGTCTGATAGACGTGTGTGTGTGTGTATGTGTGTGTCTCTCTTTAGGTACACTTTGGGAGTGACCCAGGAAGAGATGAAACAGGAGCTGCAGGACTACCTCCCCTCCCTCCGAAGCTGGGCCAACGACTACCTCCATCCCTCCACTCCGAAGCCCATCCCCCTTAAACTGTGGGTAAACCCCACAAGAGTTATGGAACCACGGAGTGGCTGTTATCTAGTAATTTAGCCCTTGTGGATTGGGACAATTTGGTCCAAAAGACTTACAGAGATTTTTAAACTACATGTCGTCATAGCTGGGGTAGGCAATTTAAAGAAATACTCTTTCCATCCCGACTGTGGCACCCACAGATAGCAGCCAGGCATTATTACATTTTTCGATTGAAATGATTGGGTGGCTTACCTGTCTGTCTACCTACCTACCCGGCTAGCTGCGTGTAGTTAGCCAGTGCAGTCAGTGCCTCTTCCACAAGGCTAGGCAGACCTATTGCTAAAGCTAGCGAGCTAGTCATGTGTTTTGGGGGTGGGGCTTTGGAGGGAGCTCCTGGAGGAAGGGATGGGATGAACCATTAAGTTAACCGTGCAATGCGACTGCACCTTGCAGTTAAGGATAAGTGTCTTACTCAGGGCGGCCTCGTCACTCAGTAAGGAGGAGCCGGGGATCGATCTAGCAACCTTTTTGGCTACAAGTGACCCGCTCTGCCCCCTGAGCTAGGTCAAACCCCCCCCAACACAAACTACAGCCACTTCACTATTCCACCGGCCTGTCATAACCCGTCTCCTTCTCCATCAGAGCGAGCGACAGCCGGGGGGCTCCGATCGGCGGCAGACAGCCCCCCCCGCCCGTCTACACGGTGGCGGAGCTGGCGGACATCGAGGAGAACATGTGGTCGCCGCGCTTCGGCCTGAAGGGGAAGATCGACGTGACGACACGCGTCCGCGTCCAACGGACGAGCCGCGACGGCCGGCGCCGCGCCCAGGAGAGGGTCATGCCGCTGGAGCTGAAGACGGGCAAGGAGACCAACTCCATAGAGCACCGCAGCCAGGTCCGTTAGACCCCGAGGCCACGTGTCCCAGCCAGATCATCAGCATATTGCTTGAACCTGTGGTCCAGCAGTCGCAGGAACTGGGTTTTCTTCGTCTTCGTTCTCCTTACCTGCTGAACATCGATGTCCAGCAGCCTCTCTAGCCGATTCCAAATGTTTCTTGGTGTTTCTTTAGTTCACTATTGTCCAGTCTACATACATGACCTGCGTATTTAAGATGTTGAAGGTAGCAAAAGTCACGTGTTGGGAGGATGTCGGTTATAAAGCGCAGCTGTTTGGTAGAGAACTTGAAAAGAGTGAACGCTGGTTCATTTAGACTGGATCAATGCAGTACAACTAGTTTATGTTATTATTGATGCCTTCTCTCCGGGGGTACATCAAATCTCCATTCTGTGTCCTGGAGCCCTGATGTAAAGTTTACTTGTCGCTAATCGAAACCCTGACTATTGCAGTCTGAAGTAGCTAACTATTACCTCCATCCTAACCTTATTTGTGTGTACATTTGTGTGCGTCTGCATGTGTGTGTGTGTGTGTGTGTGTGTCTAGGTGATCCTCTACACCCTCATGGTCCTGGAAAGGCATGTGGACTCTGAAGCTGGTCTGCTGCTGTACCTGAAGACTGGAAACCTGCACCCCGTGGTGGCTGGCCACATGGACCGCAGAGGTGCACGCACTCACACACCCACACCCACACACAGGTTCCTTGTGTTGATTCAGCACTTCCACATGGCCTTTTGCGTTGTGCTGCGGCTGGTGTTTACTTCACTCAAAAAACGTCACTCGGTGCACAATTCATTGTCACTTCTTAACTCCGTTAAGAGTTGGGATATTTCTGTTGTGCGAGAAAAACTGGAGGTCAATTAGCAGAGTGGCTCCCATGTGCCGGCTCTGCCAGTCCCCTTCGTACATCCATTATAGATATCTGATCTTCATTGGTGTGTTCCTTAATTCAAATGAGATTTGGCTACTTGACTGTTGCCCTCCACTGGCCTCCAACCCCCCTGTGTGTGTCGACCCCAGAGCTCCTGAAGCTGCGGAACACGCTAGCCCATCAGCTTGGCAACGTGGTGGAGACGGGTGGCGGGCGGAGCCGTCTGTCCCAGCTGCCGGAGGTCCTGGCCAACAGACAGGTCTGCCAGTACTGTCCGCAGAAGAGGAACTGTGCTCTGTACGAACGGTAAGAGGCAGAGGGCGACGGGGCATCGATGCCAGGTCATTGATTATCTTGTTTCATTCTACCATCAATCGATTGGAGGGCGAATTCTCTTCGAAAATAACGATATTGATGGTCGTCTTCCCCCGGGACCCCAGGGTGGTGGAGGGCCCCCCTTCGGACGTCCCCCAGGACGCGGTGACAGACTTCCTGCTGGAGGAGACGGGTCACCTGACTGGGCCGCACCTCAGCTACTTCTCCCATTGGCTGCTGCTCTGCTGCCTGGAGGGCGTCACCATGGAGCAGAAGGGCAGCCGCAGGAATGTGTGGCTGCAGTCTGCCGACGAGAGGTACAGTGAAACGCCCGCAGGGGGATACCAAGACTAGCGTACAGTGTAGAGGCAGGGGAGTACCCTAAGGATCCATAGGACTTTTTTACCATTTGATGGTATATTGTCAAGTGTTTTTTATGCTACGTTTAGCAATATGGACCGATTATCAGATAAAATGTGGAATGTGTATTCATCTTTTTATGAGTTCATGTTGTAAAAAACCACTGGCCATCGTTCGTTGTCACATTTGCCAATCAAAGCAAGATCGATTTCCCAGCACGGCTCAAGGATGAGCAACAAGTCGTAATGATTGATCGTGTGTGTGTGTGTGTGTGTGTGTGCGTGTGCGCCTAGGGAGAAGAGCGGAGGGGCCGTGGGAAATCTTCAAATCGTCGGCCCAGTGACCGTCCAATCAGAAGGAGTGTTCTTGCATCGCTTCCAGCGACGCACTCCGACCGCGCGGCAGGAACTAGGCGGTGGTTTGGCTGACGGAGACCGCGTCGTCGTCAGTGACCAGGAGGGTCGTCTGGTCGGCCTGGCAACCGGCTACATGTGTAACGTCACCAAGACATCGGTTGGCTGCACTCTGGATAGGTGAGGACGCACGCACGCACGTACACACACCTTTTTATTAGGAGCTGTTTATAAATGGCTTCATAAAATGATGACAATTTAAAACGTATTATACACCTAATGAATGTTATATAGGCTACATGTTTCAATTACATAATGATGAAATTAAGATGTTATTCGATTCAGGGTATTTATGCTTAGTCAAACCCCATTTTATTATTTTTGTTTATTTTTGTTTGTTTTTTTTTTATCCCAGGGACCTGTCCAAATTCAGCGAGACGTCGTTCCGGTTGGACCACGACGAAGGGGTCTTCGGCCTCAGCACTCATCTCACCAACCTCTCCAGACTCATGGAGAACAGTCCAGACAGGTACTGCCTCTTTAATAGATCTTTAACCCGTTCACACACACACACACACACACACACACACACACACACACACACACACACACACACACACACGCACACGCACACGCGTACGGTGGCATTCACCTTGCATAGGCAGCGGCCACAACACGTTTGTGAGGAGGAAACACCAGCTATGGTGTCTGATATTGACGGCCATGTGCCTTTTGTGCAACTGGCAATCATCGTATTTATATTGACTTGTATATGCAGTGAGGACCACGGCCTACACACCGATGGTGTTATTTAATATCTAAAATTTAGAATAAGTTTACAATGCGTAACTCTGTCATCAGAAAGTGAAAAAAATATCAGTACAGTAAGGATGTTCATAGAACGAAGTGCAAA
The DNA here is from genome assembly GCA_900291075.1 of Melanogrammus aeglefinus. Taxonomy (NCBI): domain Eukaryota; kingdom Metazoa; phylum Chordata; class Actinopteri; order Gadiformes; family Gadidae; genus Melanogrammus; species Melanogrammus aeglefinus. The sequence continues at coordinate 150,515 of OLKM01001147.1, read as the reverse complement.
GCACCAACAATCGCTATGTTATGTCTATGTTAATCTGTGTGTGTGTGTGTGTGTGTGTGTGTGTGTGTGTGTGTGTGTGTGTGTGTGTGTGTGTGTGTGTGTGTGTGTGTGTGTGTGTGTGTGTGTGTGTGTGTGTGTGTGTGTGTGTGTGTGTGTGTGTGTGTGTGTGTGTGTGTCCCCTCAGTGAGCGTCTGAGGGAGCTGGTGGTGGACCACCGTCCTCCCCAGTTCATCGACAACCTCAGCTCCGTTCTGCCCAGCGAGGCTAAGGAAGCAGTGGCTGAAATCCTCAAAGGTTAGGAGCCCCTTCACTCCGCCCTGCTGTGCCCCCTCGTTCAAGATTTCTTCCTTGCTTATTAAGGGGGTGTTTTCTTTCCCTTTTGGGGTTAGGGGGGTCTCGTATATATTCTCATAAATATTTGGCCGGATTGATTAAGGGCTATACTAATGAAATATAATTGAATCCTGGACTGAACCTGAACAACGGCTCAAATAAGCTCATTGTTTTTATATCACTTTATTCCCAGCCTTTACTTTGCCTCAGCTTCACTATAATGTGCCAACGTTGATGGGAGCTCAAGCCGTGCATGGGAATCAGTGCCTCTGTGATAGTGTGTTTTTACTTGATTTGGATTTACTATGTCTGTTTTCTGTGTGTTCTGTTTATTCTACAGACTGCCACAGAACACATTCTACATGTGTTCTGTTCAGTCATTTTCTCCTTTATAACTCGTGTGCGTGCGTGTGTGTGTGGCTGTAGGTCTAAACAAGCCCCAGAGGCAGGCCATGAAGAAAGTGTTGTTGTCCCAGGACTACACGCTGATCGTTGGGATGCCTGGCACGGGCAAGACCACCACCATATGCACCCTGGTGAGAGACCCAACCATTCAGCCAGTGCCTGGTCATACCTCCAGATCCCAGTGTATTTCTGTCTCCTCTTCCCGCAAATCCTTAACGGCCTTATCTTTATTTGTATTCTTCTTTTTTTTTCATTTCCTTAGTAAGTAATGTGAAATTATTTCATTGGCCGCTCTTCCTATCGTTTTAATTTTTAGTCCCAAACAAATATTTTATTCATGCCAACAAAATCCTTAAAGGTCTCATGTCATGCCACCAGATTAGCTGTTATAAGCCGTTTGGCACAGGGAAGGAATGATTTTCTTAGTGACGTCACAAGTGGGCGTGTCGACCTAGATGTACGCCGGACAGATCAGTCTACCAGCCTACCCAGCGGACTGTAGCAAACATTAATCCTCTATCCTTCATATATCTGGTTGGAAACGCCCACTTGTGATGTCACGATGAAAATCTTTCCTTCCCTGTGCCAAACGGCTTATGCCAGCTAATCACACCCACACCTGGTTGCATGACGAGACCCTTTAAAACAAATCTCATTTCACCTAGGGAACATAAATAAATGACGCAAACACACAAGCAGCAATAACGCAATGTCAATTGAAAATGTAGTAAGTTGTCAATTGCGAAAGCAGCAGTATGATCCCAGATCCCTCCCTCTGTCCGTCAGGTGCGTATCCTGCATGCGTGTGGGTTCAGCGTGCTGTTGACCAGCTACACCCACTCAGCCGTCGACAACATCCTGTTGAAGCTCAAGCGCTTCCGGGTCGGGTTCCTCCGCCTGGGGAGGGGGGAGAAGGTGAGTTTCGGACCACGGGGTTGGCCTTTCGGTGGTGACCATCAACTGTCACTCTGTTGAACTTCTCAGACAAAACAACGTTTTATCTCTTCCACCTTCTGTCTCTTCACCTTCTGAAACGCAGCCCCCCCCCCCCCCCCCCTCAACCTTTTGAAAGTAGCTTGAAACTGTAAATCAAATCAAAATGTGCCATTAAGTGTGTAATATCTTTTATAGACTGTATGGAACTCGGGTTTAAATGAATTAAGAAGCCTGTTGCTTTCATAATTTGTTATTTTTTGTTGAAAGGCTGTTGATATTGTAGTTCTATAATGTAGTTGTCTCTTCTCCAATGTAGTGCAGTCCAATCTTTATTTTTTATTGTCTAGATCTCTCTCACTCTCACACACACGCACGCACGCACGCACGCACGCACGCACGCGCGCGCTCTGCGGGGTTCTTTCTTTCTTATATTTATTTCTATATGCTCCGTGTGCCTGTCTCTCTCTCCAGGTTCATCCAGAGATCTTGCCCTACACTGAGAGTGAGAGGAGGAAGGGAGTGAACACGCTGACGGCGCTGGAGCAGCTCTACAGCAAGGAGGTGAGCCCCCTCACCAGTGGGGTCCCCCAGTACCAGGGGCCATGGATTGAGGACCAGACGCACTCCAAATAAAATGCACTAGTTTAACAATCTGCTTAATTTTGAGTGCTTTGTGCCTCTATGGGCATGGTCATTGTTAATTAATAGAAAAAAATATTTGGTTGGATAAATATTGGATTTGAACATAATAGCCGTACACTCACTTGAAGCTGACACTCACTTGTAACGAGGTCATTCTTCCAGGAGTTAGTTCGGAGTCAGAATTTAGAGGGAATAAAACCAAAGTTGAATCAATTTTTGGACAAGAATATCCCAAATCCTGGCCAAAAATGAACAGCCACTCCCCCCCCTCCCTCCTCTCTCCTCCTCCCTCTCCCTCCCTCCCTCCTCCTCCCTCCTCCCTCCCTCCCTCCCTCCTCCCTCCCTCCCTCCAGCTGGTGGTGGCCACCACCTGCATGGGCACCAAGCACCCCATTTTCACGCGGCGCAGGTTTGATTTCTGCATCATGGACGAGGCGTCTCAGATCAGCCAGCCGGTGTGCCTGGGCCCTCTGTTTTACGTCAAGAGATTTGTCCTGGTGGGGGATCACCAGCAGCTGCCCCCCATTGTCCAGAACCAAGAAGCCCGGTACATGACTGTGTCTGTGTCTGTGTGTGTGGGGGTGGGGGGCAACTATTTTGTAGCGAACATTGATGAAACACAACCGTATGGAGCCAACAACAAGCTGCTGGGAAAGAGTTAGTGTTTTGCAGTGTGATGAAGTTCTCTTTCTCTCTCCGTCTAGGTCTTTGGGAATGGATGAAAGCTTGTTCAAGCGCCTTGAGCTCCACAGTGAAGCAGTGGTCCATCTTAATGTTCAGTACAGAATGAACAGGTCATTAACGTTGTCTTTTAGTAGTACACTGTTCTGAGCACTCCCGCCTGTAAATATTGGCTTATATATTTTTTGCATTTTGCACATAATCTACTTTCATGTTACTTTTTTATGCACTTGCATATGTCGGTCATTATTGACCAAAGTGTGTCAAATACCATAATATTCTGGAGCAATGCTTCCGTGCTCTACACGTGACAACAGCCACTGTTCATCACAACACCAGGACGTCATGGATTTGTTATGCAGAGTCGCCCTACGTATCGTGGTGACGCCCGGGGGGGGGTTCCTCCGTGTCTCTGCAGGCCCATCATGTCTCTCAGTAACTGTCTGATGTACGACGGGCGGCTGGAGTGTGGGTCTGAGAGGACGGCGTCCGCCCGGCTCGCTTTGCCCTTCCTGGTGTCTGTCCAATCAGAGCTCAGCTCGCACCGTGGGGCGACCCCTAAGGATCTGGCGTGGGTGCAGGCTGCACTTTTGCCCGGCAATCCGGTTTGCTTTCTCGATACTACCCAGGTATTTGCTGTTGTTTATTTCAGATGAAACCTCTGCGTCGTGAAATGATCCTTCCCTGATTGGTCAAATTGGTCAGTAAAGTTCCAAGGGTGTGCATTATTTTTCAATAACGGGACACCTGCTCTCTTACCAGTTCTGAATCCATGCACTAAAAAATCAAAATCAAACAAAACTATCAACCAGACTCGGCAGCGCAAAAACTGTTGACGACGGTTGATAGAGAAACGTTTCAAAGGAAACCAACCCTATAATCACGGTTGGTCGCTTGTAGTCATGGAATAAACCAGGACAGTTTGAGGGAGAGGCGACCCATGTTAAGGTCACATGTTTTGTTGTGCAGGTGCCGGCATATGAGACGGTGGAGCAAGGGGGAGTCAGCAACCATACCGAGGCTGCTCTGATACACACGCTGCTCTCTTCTCCTGATAAAGGTGCTCACACACAGCCAACGCCACAAACATGAGGTCTGTTCAGAAGGAACAGCAGCATAAGATGTCATGCAGGCACACTGCGCTTAAATGGTTCATGTTTGTTGTAAACACTTTGCAAAAGTGGTTTACTGGACCATTAACCACAGCTTGCATTTGATCTTCTCCACCCCGTTCTGATGTTCACTCGCAATCCGTTATTTAAACTAACACTTTTAACAATGGTTGTTACTTGGACTATTGACTAGTTTTATTTGTCTCTCTTCTTCAGGCCGGCTGTAAAGCCAGTGAGGTGGGCATCATCGCCCCCTACAGGCAGCAGTTGAAGAGCATCTCTACCCTGCTGCAGGCCACTGCGTTCAGTGGCGTGGAGGTGAACACGGTGGATAAATACCAAGGGAGGGACAAGAGCGTCATCTTGCTCTCGTTCGTCAGAAGTACCCAGGAAGAGGGGAACGTAAGAAGCGACGCCGCTTTTTTATCTCGCCTAAATCTGCAATTAAGAAAACGTGTGGTGTGTTTGTTTGTGTGTGCAGTATAGCAAAGTGTCCACAGAAAAAGGTTCAAAGTTAAAGTCTAGCTGCTTCATTAGAAGGTGTCAGCTACTCTACCCTTATTTTCCAGAGTACAGCACATAGAAATAACTGACAACGTGTCACGTGTGTCTGACCTCCCGTCTTCCACAGTTGGGGGAGCTGTTGAAAGACTGGCGGCGTCTGAACGTAGCGGTGACCAGGGCCAAACACAAGCTGCTCATGGTGGGCTCTGCGGCTACGCTACGTCGCTACGCACCGCTGGAGAAGCTGCTAAACCATCTGCAGCAGGAGAACATGATATCCTTTTTATGCAGAGCTCTGATTCCCTCCGTGATACGACACGTATTGTATTAAAGTGGTCAACCTTTCTATCAAAGAAGGACACCAAAGACAAGATTTTGTTTGAAATGAAAAAACAATACATTATTCTTCAGTTATTTTTACAAAATCTATAATATTTATTAATTTAAGTTCATTCATTATTCTTTCAATCTAGAATGAGAATATTCTATTTTACATTTTCGTATAGTTTGTCAGTTTATATAGAATTTTACCTTTTTTACCGAACATGATATATTTTGTGTCAAAATATATCATGTTCTTGAAGCTTTTCTTAACCCCGTCTTCACATCATTCAGCTCCCTACAGATGCACATAAAGCTTTTCCCAGCATGCACCTGTTATGAGGTTCCCGTGGAAACCATGGACCTGTGATGCCTTTTTATAGCTCACAATGCAAGAAGACACTTGATAGGAACTTGTCAAAGGTTTGGTATGACTAAACCATATGGTAATGCGGACCAATGTCTTATTTGTATTTTATATTTGTTTAATTGTTCGTAAGGCTAACTTTTTCGAACTGTCAAAATGAAACACTGTTTTTTTAAGCTACAACTGTGCTTTTGACAATACTGCAATGTGATCAGATACACGGTAAGCAGTAGTGCATACTACTAGTAGTACATCCAGAAAAACACTTGACTGCTACCATTATAATTCTCTCGTAACGGCACAACATTCTCGTATGTCTGAGTTTGTCATACAGAGCAATTTATTTATTTTGAATCACTAAACCTTCAGCTTAAAACAACACTGCATGTTGGTACACTCTGTGAGAAACTCAAATAAGCGTTTGTCATCTGACCATCATTCCGTTAGTAGACGTCTTTGTCACTGTCTGATAAATGTGATTTACTTTGTTAATTCTTTGAACCGTGTTAAGCTTTTCCGTTTGAAATCAATCATAGTTTTTATATCTACATAATATTGTATCCTTCTGTTTAAGGCAATTCACAGGCAAATACCTCAGACTTCAGTAACGTGTAACTTTTAATTTAGATATAACACATTTCTTAGGTTGGAATCAAGCCGTTAACTTAAAGCTTCCAATTTATTCCAAGGGTTGTTTTTATTGTCACTGATTAATAAACTTCACCAGGTCCAGCAGTTACAAGCTACCTCTGATCTCACATTTATTGGATCCGTTAATTTTAACCTTCTGGAGTGTATCTGTTTTGTATATTAATCTGTTCAATAAATAATTTTATTTCTGCAAATTATGGAACTGGGTTTTTCTTGATTTAGAAAATATAGATTCATTGGATGAACAGTGTAAACCCAGTTTTAATGATCTTTAATGAGAACATTTTAAAAGATAAAAAAAATTCTCAAACATCTAGCTTATAAATTCCACAGCCTCCATATGCATATCAGCCAACCCCAATCTTGCAGAACATGGTTCTAGAGTGTCATGGTTCCCTTCAGTACGAAGACGGCCTGTCCAGATATGTTCACTCTCCCGTCATCCCTCAGCTCCAGCTCCAGCTCTCCCCCTCGCTTGGAACACTGGTAGGCTGCACAGACAAGGCTCAAGTAGTAAGCTGGTTTTAAGTTATTGGAACAACATCCGAATCCAATGTTATAAGTAAGTTTTCCATGTGGAAAACATTCTGGAAATTGAAGATTTATACACTACCTAAGTACAATATTATATTGTAGAAATATAACGTATTAATGGGATAATGAATATAGGTGGATTACCAAGCATTTTCTTCTTTCGCAGTTTGTCCGCCCAATAGCAAGCTAAGACTGTATGTGCAGAACCTGCAAGGGAAAACGAGCAATTTCATCACTTGAGGTAACATAGCTGTTGATCTGTTTTCATGGTGTGATCATTTTATTAAATGATAATGCAACCCAAACCATTTTATGTGCAACCGTAAACCCAAATAAAATGGTCTGTAAAGATCTGTTTAATGTAGAAACATCTGAATAATCGTTTCATGATGTAAATATTTGTGCTATTCATTTAGATTTGTAATGTGATTTCAAGACTTGACTATTGATACATTTCCTCCCCCCACACATACAGCGTGTGTTTTGTGTCTGAGCAGTCGTCTTTTCATACCAGTGACCGGATCCTCTGGGATGCCGTTCCACGGAGAGAAGAAGCGTGAGTAGAAATCATAGCCTGGCTGGCAATCTGGGGCTCCTAGATCAATGTGTAGACATTAGCATTACGGAAAATGGACTGCATTTGTTCAGTGCTTTACAACACTGGCCAGCATTCACCCACACACTCACACAGTGTCAACCGTGCAAGGCAACAGCCAGCTCGTCAGAAGCAATGAGCATTAGGAGTTTTGCTCATAGACACATTGACACTAGGAGGTGCCGGGGATCGAACTAGCAACCTTCCGGTTACCAGTCCAGCCGCTTTACCGCCTGAGCCACATGCCAACCACACATGAGTCTCTTTCTAGGTCAGCTATAGAGGAGCATTATTCAGAAGAGACTACCTTTCATGGTGATGATGAGTCCTCTGACTTTGCCGCTCTTCTCATTGGAGAGGAGAGCAACTGGGTCCACCTTCAGACAGGTCAGAGCTGACCTGGGAGAGAGGAGAAGAGGTCATCATGTATGTAGTACTTTAAAGACAGCCCTTTCAGCCTTATTCATATAATACTATGAGAAAAGGCAAGAACAATTAAAAATCCATATTGTTTGGATAACGGCATGTCAAAGACTAGAATACAAGGCTTTGGAAAAAAATCGAATAAAAGTGATCACTTTGTCGCTTCTATCGTATCCTATCTAGCATTTGTACTGATGCATAAATCAACCCGATACACAATGGCAGCAAAGTATGACCCAATGCCATTGATACCCTACAAGAATGTGTTTCAGTTCTGACCTTTCACAGGTGTCGGCCAATCGAACAAGGAGTTTCTTAGTGCTGGGGCTTAGATACACGTCCGTAACCGGCAGGTTCCCTACAGCAGCCTGCATCGACGCAGCACACGTTAAGAAAAGAACCCTCAACTCACACAGTCCATCACAGACAGACACATGCCATTCTCAGGGGTATTATTTGACTTAACCAAGCACATTAAGATCAAGTTTAATTTTCCTCTCAAGGGAAAGACATGGTGTTGATTGCATTCACGGCTGTCTCCTACTCACCTTGAGGAAGTCCTTGAACTCATTGGGATCCTGCAGATGGCAATCACAATGTGTTGATTGTTGGCATCATTTCTATGCATTATGTAAACCTTTTGCTACATCCTTTGGATACTCCACACGTTGAGCAGTACAGGGGTGCTATACATATAAATGGTGTTTATCAATTATTTTCCTCTTGAGGCCTATGTTTACTGATGTACTAACGAGTAGTGTGTTTGTTTGTTTGTTTGTGCTTTACTCTTCAGCTCTTTTTGAAGGTTTGAGCTCTGCAGCAGACATCTCTCTCTGTATTCAAAATGGTTTGCTGACCTGCCTGGTGGGTGGATTGAGAGGGAAGTCCATCACAATGCGTTCCCCACACCGGGTGACGGACAGCTCTCCACTCTTCGTCTCAAACACCACTGTGGGATTTACATTTTCTACCCGAGACAAGACAAGCCATGTATTCACACAGATGGTTCATACACCAGGCAGCTCAATCTGTACAGCTTTAATTTACACTACTGCTTTTCAGTTGACGCATTAATAATCGTAATGCAACCAATGGGTTGTTGAAACAAAATAGCATTGGGTATCGTTTTTGATATTGTCTAACTGGAAGAAGTGCTAATGTTTGAGTGCGTCTTACTCTTGTGCTGAAACAGAACGGCTGCAGTGGCCAGGGTGGCGTGTCCACATAGATTCACCTCATTGGTTGGTGTGAACCAGCGGAGGCGGAACCTAGACCCTGTCAATCAGTGAGATTCTCAGGCAACATTTGGAACGAGCTCTTCGTAAAATAACTGCTGTATATGATAAAAACACCTCTCTAGTCAGATTTAAAACCACCAAAGAGTGGTGCTTTAAAAAAAAATATATATATATAATATATATATTATTTTTTTTATATATATATATATATATATATATATTTTTTTTTATATATAATATATAGTTATATATTATATTATATATATAGTATAGTATAAAGTAGTAATATTATATGTATGGAGTATATAGAATATATGTATAGCCTGAGTTACTATATTATATTATTATCTATATATAATATAGCTATATTCATTTGAAGGTAAAGTGAAACATGTGTGGAGTGTAGAAACTGTTAGCTGGTTACTAAATTTTATTTCACATGAAATGCCTTTCCAGTTAAATGAATAGCAGGGTGGCTGACGCCTCCACCTCAGCACCCCTTGGTGGCGCCCCTGGTTACAGTTAGTAGAAATCCCTGCACAATACCTACAACCTGTGGTTGAACAGATCCTTGTCATGTGTAGACTTATGTTAACAAAGCTTCTGGCCAGACTGCTGAGGATGGGTATTTTATCACTAGCTGCACAATACCACCAAAAACAAACCCATGACCGTCCCAACAGCCACCCTCTCTCACATATCAGTTTGAACTAAGTCTAACACTAGTAGGCTATACATCAGCTATACATCATGGTTATAACTGACCCGTGGTAAAGTCGTCTGAAGGGTTGAGTCTGGTGATAAAAGCCGACTCTGACAGGTTCATCTCCGCCGCTATTTTTTGGTAGACATCATCGTCAAGTTCCTGATAGAAGTGTATCGGTGAGAAGTTTCAAAAATAATAAGGCATAAATAAGGTAGGCTTAATTGTTTTGTCTAGAGACTTGTCTTTAGAGACAAGTGTAAAATATTGGCTATTTGCTGCGTTCAAAGAAGTTCAAAGTCCAGAAATAGTATGCTTCAGAGTGTTCGTCCAAACGGTAATTTTTTTTTAGCCAATAGTCCTACTGCTACTGTACACTCAAAGTTACATTGTTACATTTATCATTCAGACATTATGCTACTATATTTATTTTTTGACATGTGCATGTAGTGCCTAGTTGGATATCGTAAAATAAAATGTTCAGCCTAGCAGGCTTTAATTTAATCACACATCAAACATTCGAGTTGGAAACATTGAAATAGGCCTATAATTAATAATAATAAAAAGATGATGGCAGACAACGATCATCATAAAGATTACAGGTGTAGGCAACAGATGCACGGTGCGTTTAAATAAGTTGGCCCTAACATGTCAATACTCACATGTAAAAGTGGACAAATTGCGGCAGGGTTCCCTTTGAACGGAAGGTTTGTAAATGCGTCTACTGTAAATACTTCGATTTCCATTATAATTGAAGCGGAACTTTACCGACAGACCTGAACAAACGGTAATACCCAGTTACGTGTTGCCTGCTCTGAAGAGTTCGGGGTCATTATATATCCTACTACCCTCCCCACTCACAACCCCCACTAAACATTCTGTGAAATAAATAAATTAAAAATAAAATAATAGAACCATATGGTGACATGTTAGGGTAGGATACTATAGCATCACATTTAACGTCAAGACAAAAGTTGGGAGATTTATATTTCTATGTTTTAGCTTTATACCAGTGCGCCTCGAAAGTAACAGGGACATCGGCTTTATCTCGCGAGATTACACCTGAGCGGCACCAGTCCAGTCGAGAAGTCACCTGAGGCTGAAGTCAACACAAGACACCGGGGACAACCAGCCTGTGAGGTCTGTGAGTCTATTCTCGCTATCTTCATTTGATGCATTTTCACGATTGTGACAAACAAACTGCAATAATGATTATACAATATGCATGGAATGCAAGTCTATAGCCTTGTGTAGCTTGTTGGCGTCCTGCCTGCTAATGTTGCTAGCTCCCGTTAGCCGTAACGCTATCTTACCAACGCTACCAAGCAAACGTTGGCTAGCACATTAGCGTTCAACAAGGTTACGGTACACGGCAAAATGATTGCTATGCTGGCATGAGTTTTCGTTATATCAACAGGTTAAGCAAGTGAATTGTGTGAAATGAGTTGAAACAGCTTTTGGACGTTTTAGACGAATTGTTTTGGCGCTTGCCAGTGTGGGGCTGTAACTTTAGTTGTAGTCCAGGCGTAACACTTGGCCTGGACAGCCAAGCTGGTTCTAGACAGAAGTGCTAGTGGGTTGGGCAGGGCTCTAACTCTAGTTGTAGTCCAGGGCTGAACGCTGGTCCCTGACAGCACAGCTGGTTCTGGACAGCGGTCTTGTTGGGCTGAGCTGTAACTTCAGCTGTAGTCAAAAAGCTAACAACTGACAGCCCAGCTGGTTCTCTGGACAGCGGTTTTGTGGGGCTGGGCTGTAACTTCAGCTGTAAAAAGCTAAGCTCACTGTCATATCGTTATTTTCATTGAGGTGCTTGCAAGGTTGTATGGCTAATGCAAAGTGTTCTTTATTTCTAATTAGCAACTTTGCGCCTCTGACTTCCGTACTAAGTGGTATCTTTAACTGATAACAATGCGTTTGCGATAACAATGCTGCTTACTGGATTTTGATCAACATATGTTAATGACTATAAATACTGGATCAATTGCTCTTGAAAAAAATTCTGCCCAAATATTATGGAAAACAAGTAAGGAAGCCACACCTTAAGTCCAATAGCGGATTTAACTCAAAACAACACCTCCTTTACTTTAAGCCAAATATAGAGTGCGCAGGGTAGGGAAATATTGATGTTTTCGGGTTCAATCATGTAATAACACACGTTTTTCATGCAACACATGTTCTTCTGCTTATGGCAGGAGTGATGTCTTCAAATGAGGAGGGTTATGTGGTACGCATCAGAGGTCTTCCCTGGTCCTGCACTCAGGAAGAAGTGGCCAGTTTTTTTTCTGGTTAGAGTACACTCACTCACATGTGTTCACCTACATCAGCCCTATATTTCAGCCAACACCCATGCAATACTGCCTGACTGGGTCACGAAAGCATCCCATTGAAAACAGTGAGGCAGAATATAAACAAGTTCCACCGAATTTACCTACATGAATCACTGGGCCAAAGAACGTAGCCTACTCTTAAAAAAAAAAGTAGTAGTCGAGGAGGATGATATTCGCATTTCTCTCTCGACACTATAATCCATATTTTATATCACTTATTTTTTAAACCACATTAATAGTCCCCCACATTATTCAAACATTTCGCTAAAGTTTGGATAACAAACCAACCTCCATTTCACAAAGCTCAGTCATCAGTTACATTGACATCACCATAAGTTAGCGATCATGCATTCACAGCATTTACTTTACATTTGGTTTGAGCTGGTGTTTATGCTGAATTTATTAACGGTAATGCCCGGTGGTTGGGTGGCTTTGTGTGTTCAGACTGTGACATCGTGGGCAAGGTGAACGGCGTGTGTTTCACCTTCTCTAAAGAAGGCCGTCCGAGCGGAGAGGCTTTCGTTGAGCTCATAAACGCTGAGGACTTTAAGAACGCCATCGCTAAGGACCGCAAATACATGGGACATCGCTACATAGAGGGTAGGTGACGCCAGGAGCACACTGGCAGTGCACCCCGAACCTCCATATCTTTACATATGCTTCAAAGAGTGAACATAAAATACATTAACACATTCCACCATAGATGGGGGAGAATTCAGTTTTGTTGAATTAGTGTGATGTTAACTTCCCGGCCTTGACCACAAACTTTCATACCGTTTTAATTATCTTATCTTTACATAAAATGAACACAATCCACCCTAGATGGGGAAGAATACAGTTTTGTTGAAGTGGTGTGATGCAAACTGGCCGGTCGTTGACCGGTGCAGACCTTGTTGTATGTGTTTGGTTCCTCGGTGCAGTGTTCAAATCAAACCGCAGTGAAATGGACTGGGTGCTGAAGCGCAGCGGCCCCGCGGACTACGACGGCTGCAGCGGCTGCATGTTGAGACTGAGAGGCCTGCCGTTTGGCTGCAGCAAGGAGGAAATTGTTCAGTTCTTCTCAGGTACTCACGCAAACACGCAAACGCAAATGGCCGTCCAGTAAGCTGCTATCTTTGTATCTTTTGTATTTGCATCGGTGGAATGTTGGTAGGATATTGGCAAGCATTTATTTTTTTTGTTCAACATAAAATTGCATAAACACGCACAAATAAAGATGAATCATGTTGCCATCTTTAATGCCAGTGTTTTGTACATCTGCCTCCCGTTGTCCAAATATCCATACCGTTGTTGGAATTACTTGTTAAAATTAAGTTACGTTTTAACAAAAAGTTGAAGGCGTTAGTTAAAGGCTGCATGTGCTGTTTTGTATTTAGTGTGTCTGTAGTATGGTTTTACTGTGTTATGAAGTGTGTCCATTCCAGTGATGTTGTTTATCCAGTCACTACTATTGTTCTGTTAAAGGACTGCAAGAGGCATTTGGGGGTGTCTCATACGCTACATGCAGGGGTGCAGGGAAAGGTTTTGAATGGGTGGGGTGGTGTTGCTGTTCTGAGTTGTAGGGAAGTGACCCCAGGACACTTATCTGTGGGTCAATGTCCATTCCTTTAACTGACTAGTCTTTTTAGGAGAGTGGCCGTTCACTGATTAACATTATTCAATGATGAGGTTATCCATCATGTGTTGGGTGACCTATTAATCATGTCATTTTTATAATGTTTGTCAGTTGCTTTGAACAATATGGCCATTACTAATTCGGTAACCAGGTTAGTTTAGGTATTAAAACAAATTAAAGGACATTATAAAGCTGACCCAGGCCAGTGTTTGTCGTCGGGGCCACCTCCCTACAGGGCACATTTTAAACATTATATCCGCCTATGCCTATTTTAATGTTATTGTACATAAGTCAACTGCCGTGATTTTTTATTTCCCCTTGTTTCTTATGACTGTAATGTATTTGTGCAGGGCCAGTTGTAGTGAATCAGCCGGTGTTCCATCTATTTCCACAGCATACACATCTCTCCCATCTATCTACCCACCTCTTTATGTATTTATGTGTGCTTGGGTTGAAGGGTTGAGAGTCGTGCCAAATGGGATTACTCTGCCAGTGGACTACCAGGGGAGGAGCACAGGGGAGGCCTTCGTGCAGTTTGCCTCAAAGGAGATAGCAGAAAAGGCTCTGGGGAAGCACAAGGACAGAATAGGGCACAGGTGGGACAGAGGGGAACGCGATGGGATGGGACCAGCGGGGCTTGACTTTTACACTGGACTCCATTCTGGGTGGGCATATTTTGTCGTGTTTATGGTTAAATGAATAATGATTATTTGGGATGGGTATTGGGTATTGCAGTGTGTGTAAATTAGAGGGATGTCGTTCGTTTTAAAATTGATTAATTAAATGATTACACTGCTTATTGGGTGGGTGAGTTTGCAGTGAAATGTAAATCTGATTTTGGGGCCGGGTTAAATGATAGTGGTGGATGGTTACTTGTAGGCGTTGTAATCTTTCAATGGGCAGGGTAGGCTATGGGTCTGGGTAACTTGGGTAGCATTTTATCTTCCCATGTTTCATGTGTACTCTTCCTCTGGTAAAAGAGCTTGAGGCATCAAACAGTACTTCCTGCTTAAACCTAAATTGAATAGTTGTAATGATGTAATCTGCAGCCATTTCCGTAGCAGGCGGGGCCCTAATGATGGCTAAATTTCTCATTGTTTACTCCTCGAAATCTTGAGCCCAAGGCCATTTACGTATGGCTAGAATAACTAGGCTGGGGCATGGTCCTCAACGGTACTCCTATGTACTAGACATACGAGCACTTTGTGGAGTGATTAGACGAGAAACAGTAACCCATAGCCTTGTCCTCCAGTGCCCTTCCGTTATGCCACAGCTAGAGTGGGCTAGTCATGTTTTAGCGGGGAGTTCAGGCTAAGCTACAGGCTAAGTTATCTTAAGGCTGTTTGTCGTTTTTGTCTGCCTCTCTATATGAGTCAAGCGTAATGTGTGAGGCTAGCCGATGGGATAACAGCGTCCCCTACCCTGCGTCTCCCCCCTCCAGGTACATAGAGATCTTTAAGAGCAGCCGTCAATGAGATCCGGGCCTACTATGAGCTTCCCCGCCGGCCCATGGGGCAGCAGCAGCGGCCGGGCCCCTATGACCGGCCCCTGTTGGAGGGCCCCAGGGGGGTTTTCTTCGCCCCGGGCCCCGGGCGTGGAGGGACCCTCATGGAGCCCATGCGGAGCGGAGGGGGCTACGGGGGAGGTGAGTGACGTCGTGGGACTGGTTTGGTGGCGATGTGGCGTCTAGGACGGGCGAGACTGCTGAACGCAGCGAGGGTTCTGAGATGTAGCGGGCAACGGTTGGAGGGCGAAGGAGGACTTGATGTATGCGCAGGGGAGTCTTCGGCAGACGTGCGTGTCATCGCAGGAACGCTATCTCGCTGTTCAAAGAAAGGAGGTTTGCACGGCGGTGAGACGGCAAAGGAAGGAACACAGCGGTCTGGTCGTAAGACTGTCTGAGCAAGTCTTAAAAAAGTTAACGCAAAGCTACATCAAAGCCATCACACACTGCCAGCTAGCAGGAAGTGGTTACCTTGATTTTTAAAAGTGACATATTATGCCAACAGATGTGGTTAGTCAGTGTGGTTAGCCAGTACACGCTGTTATGAAAACCTGCCTCTTCTGACATCATAGGTGGTAGTGTAATATGTCACCTTAAAGCTTCTCCCCACGTTGATCTAACTTGTCGCTGTCATCGGGGGTCGTTCTCTCTCTAGGTTACGGAGGCTTTGACAACTATAACGGTTTCAACAACTACTGCTTCGGCAACGGCATGTTCGACGACCGCCTGAGAGGGGGAGAGCGAGGGGGGAGAGGTAAGGATCAGCTCTCATGCAAGGCTTTGAACGCCATTTTGGTCAGTCCTTTTTTTTTTTTTTTCCACTTTGTTTTTTCTACTGCGAATTGTAAGAGTCAACATGATGTGCATTTGCACGCGTCTGTCCAGGGATGGGAGGACACGGACACGGACACGGACACGGACACGGACACGGACATGGACACGGACACGGCGGGGGAGGGGACGGGGTCTCCGGGTTCCACAGCAGCCATTTTGTCCACATGAGAGGCCTGCCGTTCCGCGCCACCGACGGCGATATCGCCAAAGTGAGTATCAGCAGGAGGCCAGGTCTGGAGTCACTCGTTGTATTAAGGGAGAAAGTTGAATTCCTCTTCAAGGGGATTAGATGGTTCGATGTTCGATCCCTTAAAATGTGCAACACTGGGCTAGTGTAATTATTTCCTATTCATAGCAAACACAATGCTGGTTCATATTTTGAATGATCTACAATTATTGTTTTGACAAACAACCCTTTTTTCCTCCAAATAGCCAGATTCTTAAAAGCCTTACTGCTAGAAAGGCCCGAGGTGACACATTGAATATTCAGATATGTATTGGGCTGCTATTTCACTTTTAAAGTGTAGCACATCCATATGACTCAAATGAAAAGTGGAAGACATGGTCTCGCCCGTTGATGCACGCTGTCGACCCTTGTTGGGGTTGCCCCACGGCGGGTACTAATAAGAAACGGCCGTACCCCTTTTCCCTTTGCCCTGCTGCAGTTCTTCTCCCCCGTGAACCCCATGCGTGTGCACATCGACGTGGCGCCCAACGGCAAGTCCACCGGCGAGGCGGACGTGGAGTTCCGCTCCCACGAGGACGCCGTGGCGGCCATGTCCAAGGACAAGAACCACATGCGTAGGTTCTCCCCCCCCCCCCCCCCCCGCTCTCACATGCTTAGGTTCCCCCATGAGGAAGGTATGCCACTATTGAGCAGAGCACAGGCTAATCTCATTTTGATCGCGATTAAAATGTTGGGTGTTTTTTTTAAGTTCTCAGTTACAAAGTGTATTTTTTTTTTTGGAGAGAAATGCTGAATAAAGGCATCATGTTTTCAAACTCAAAAGATAATCGTTTGAACATTCCTGATTTCTTTTAGATCCTTATGATTTTTTTTTTTTCCATAATCGAGCAACCCTTGTACTGGCATACCTTTCTCATGGAGGAGCACACACAAAACAGGCTGGTGACCAAAGGTGTCCGCTCAAGTGGCCTCTGATCTGAAGCGTCCTCGAGGGGCTCTGGTGTGTTCGGGGATGGCATACCTCCACACTACACGTTTTGATCCAAAAATGACTCGCTGTATGGATAATGATCTTTCTAAATCCTACCTGGACACCCTTTCTACTGAGTATGAGATGGTGGGGCTAATTGAAGCTCTTCTTTCCACAGAACACCGATACATCGAGCTGTTTCTCAACTCGACGTCTAGCGGGGCGGCAGAAATGAGTAAGAAGTTCTCACTGTCTCTGTGTGCATAACAACTGTTAGAACCGCTGGATCCCATCCTTCTTGCCTGGTGTATCCCATAATATCAACACTGTCTACACACCAGCCCCGCAAGCAGCTGGTAACGGATAAACAACACTACCAATGATCTCTGAAATGCATCCTCCTCTGTAGATAACTAACTCGAAACATACTCGTCTATCGTGATGTTTTATCATCATGACCGTATCTTCTTTGAATCTTTCTCCAGGTCGCGGGAGCAGTGGTTACTATGGAAACTCGGGCAGTGGCTCGCGGAGCGGCGGGTTGCGGAGTGCCTTCTGATGACATCATCACGCTCGCCTCTACCCTGATGTTTCATGTTCCTCGTTTATTTTTTTTAACTGCTCGGTTCAGCAGGGCAGATCTGTTGTCACTAGTTGTTTAAGTGAGAAAGTTGAATTCCTCTTTAAGGGGTTTAGGCAGTTCGATTTTTGCCGTACCTTCAGAAGGTGTCTCTTGGGTTTTGTAGAGAGCATCGCCATTTTACTGAAGATGCTGCGTGTAGATCCCTTAATATGTGCAACATTGGGTTAGCGTAATTATTACCTATTCATAGCAAACACAATGGTGCTGGTTCATATTGAATGATCTACAATTATTGTTTTCACAAATAACCCTCTTTTCCTCCAAATTGCCAGACCCTTAAAAGCCTTACTGTTAGAAAGGCCTGAGTTATGTTGAATTATAAATCTCATAATTTATCCGAATTCAGATCCAAATTCAGGATTCGGCCGGTATTTAACTTTTAAAGTGTAGCACGTGCTTTTCGTTTCCCAGCACTACATTTGCCTGGAGCTCTTTGTGTCTCTGCAGCAGCGAGTGAAGCATACGTCTCAGGAGAAAGAGAAGCATGGGGACGCTGTTCAACGCAGGCCGCTTGGTTAGTCCTGCTCCCCAGCTTGCTTAAGTGACCGCGACTATGACAGTAGTCTACTGAACGACGGCGTTTAACTCTCCACTGCCAAAGACTTGTCCAAATCGCTGGTGCTAATAGGGCTAGTATCCAACAGCTTTTTACCTCCCCACAAACAAGCCATTTGATCTACCTTCCCCAACAGAGAGAACCTAATGTCAGACCAGATCATATATATTGGGCTACAAGACTAATTCCATATGAGGCCAGATAAATGTGTGCAAGGGATTCTAGATAAACTTGCCTGCTTTGAAACATTTGATAAATGTGAGCTGGTGTGTGTTTTCTATATGAATGTTTTCACATGTTCATTACAAAATAAGAGTTGGGTATTTTCCATTGTTAGAATGGAAATAAAACAAATATCTATTTGAGCTCTGAAATTAGCTGAAACAGCTGTTGTACATTTTGCTTAATAAATTTTATATTTAATTCCACCTTTTGGTATTCTTTGTGTGTATTCGTTATGTTTCACTAAAGTTCTTAGTTTTGGATTAAATGGTACATTATATAATTGGACATCAACAAAAATGAAGCCTTCTGTACTCTGGCTATCTTAAATCGAATGCTGTTCCTTTGGGATCATGTATTCTACATTTGAATTTCTATCATCTTCATACATTAAGTCTTGGAGAAATGGCCATGACAATGCATAAAAATAAACACGCATCTCATCAGTTTGTAAAATTTATCAAAAACTGCTTGTACCAAGGCAACATGGTTATAGACAGTGAATCCATCTTAAATATCTTAAAACATACATTATGTAAACAATATTGATAAAGAAAATGTATATACACAACATACATTTAAATCAGAAATGCATGTCTCATTGATATATGGGGCAATGCGAATATGCTATTCTGGATCTGCTTCTAATCCGATTAAATTACATTAATCAAATGATTATTCATACAGTAAGTGATAAAGGTCGGTCAGTATTTAAACAAATGATTTAATTTATATTAGAATTTACAAAAATCAACCATACGCTCAAACTTGTATATTCATTCTTTCATTTAACAAATTATCTAATTTATTCTAAAAACACTGGCTATTTTACATATTTTCTTCTTGAATAGCGGAATTATAAATGATACCAAGTTGGCTTGAAGGCAATAATCCATTCATGAAGTCAATGAAGTTGGTTGGCAAGGCTCATGTAAATATTTAGTGTCAGATTGCGTAAGAAACCGAACAAACGCAAGTGGTAAGTAAGGTATAGTTTGACGTTTACAAAACAAACAATGAAGAATCACTAGGCTAATTTTGGCATTTACTTTTCAAAATGGTGACTAGTTGTAGTGGGTTGAATTGAACTGAAGCTGACCAGAGAATACCAACAACAGTAGAGGGATGTCATGGAGGAGTCTCAACACACACACACACACGGTGTAGCAACCTCTATGACAATCAACGTACTGTTCCTCACCAAGGAGATGTCCCACAAGCAGCTCATCTCCTCGGCAGTGGCCTCCACTCACAAACCATCACCTTGATGGTGGCAGGGGACTAGTCGCAGCTGAAACAGGATTATATTCCTGGGACGCGAGTGTGGAGGTTCTATCTATAGTCCAGTCTTCTGTGAGAGCTCTTCTATATATTTCTATTGCTGATTAAAGCTCCTTTTAGTCAACACAAATGTTTTTCAAGTTTACATCTCATTACTCAGTACTCATTCCTGCCACTTGAAAACAAGGGCAGGCAAATCAGTCTTTTCAGATATTCAGTGCTCAGGGAAGTTGACGCTAATCATATCATATATGGGTGTGTATAACCAGGCGGTCTATCATCATCCATCCATGTATAGCTTCTTACTCCTGTTTGGTGCTGGGGTGATCCCAGCCGACATCAGCATACCAAAGTCTCATTGGTGGCTGAGCCCAGGCACTAGTCCATGTGCTACCTTGCCATCCTTTGCTAAATCAGTTCTAATATACGGTATACCGATTATTTTTGTACATAGGTACTCTGGCACATTTACAGTACTATGTAAACTACTTTGGAGGTAGTTACTCAAGATAAACATCTGATGTAAAATCAGTCATCCCTTTGAAAAGGGGCCAGCAGCTGTATTGAGGAGATAATGTCGAGTAAGCAATGGTTCACTATCATAGGTTTGAGCAAGTTACACAGCAACCTAGACGCTGACATCACAAAGTCAGGATTTGAAAGTGTTTTTGTCATAAACCAAACAGACATAGGCAGTCGTAGACATCCAATACTTTTATCCATCGTCATGGTTAAGTTAAATGATTAAACCAGTAGAAAATAAGCCTTCTAATACCATATAGTAATATTGTATCATGACTTCTATAGAATTGAATTGAATTAAATATATCTCAACTTAAATTGATTGCCTTTGCCTGAAAGTGAAAAATTTGGCCCTTGTAAAAATAAGACAGACGCAACAAACAACGAAGCATTACATGACGCAGATGTGACTGCATTTGTTATAACTTATTATATATTTTGTAGAAGAATTAGATCGACGCGGTTCAACCTTTCCATGCTTCGTGGATTTCTAGCAGCACATACAGTAGACTGATATTACAGGGATGTGGACCACCTGACATCTGATTGGAAGATACACACTGGAGGGCGGGTTCTTAGGCACCTGATGCTCAATGCGATTGGAAGAGTGTCAAGAGATGTCCCGCCTTCACGTAGGATTGGAGGAGCAGCGCTGCAGGAGGAGGGCGTGGCAGGTGTCGCAGACTCTGACTGGTTTAGGGGAAGCGGGTAGTGGAAGCTCGTTGTCCGAGCAGCTGTTGCAGAATATCTCCCCACAGTTTCTACAGTGATGCTGGTGAGACACAGACAGAAGAATTGATTTACTTCAAAACTTGTTGTTTTTTTGATTTGTCCTTTTATAATTGAAAGACTTTTGTGAACCAAATGAAGCATGAACGCCATAAAGTCATATTATTTCACAAAACATCCTCTGGAAAGTATCAGTTTCAAACCACTGCAGACACAAGGCTCTTAAAAAATGTCCAACCATTCACCATAGTGACCAAAGAATAAGAAAAAGTAATAGTTACTACAAGACCCATAGTGTACTTAAGGTGCAAAAAAAGGATGCAAGCATGGCTGTAGTATCTTTATGACATGGATCCTATATAGAATACTGCCCAAACCATTCATATCTAGTCTATCTAGCTTTGAGAATCTTGATTGAACAGACCTTCCTTCTGGAGATGGAGAATTCTTTCTCACACAGCTTACAGTGGCTTGCATCCTTGTCCTTCAGCCACACCTGGCCCCCCTGGAAAAAAACACTGCACATTACTGTTGCACACAAAAGCTAACATTTCCAGTGCATTTACTGCCTGCTAATAAATGCATCCGATTTTGCTCTGGTTCTCTTTGACCTAATTTACCTGAAGGGCTTTGTTGGCGTCTTTGATGTCTTCAATCTTCAGCTTGGACCTAAAGAATAGGAGACCGCCGTTAGGAATAGACACACTCTTGTAGGCCGGCCAAGGTGTGTGTGTGTGTGTGTGTGTGTGTGTGTGTGTGTGTGTGTGTGTGTGTGTGTGTGTTGTGTGTGTGTGTGTGTGTGTGTGTGTGTGTGTGTGTGTGTGTGTGTGTGTGTGTGTGTGTGTGTGTGTGTGTGTGTGTGTGTGTGTGTGTGTGTGTGTGTGTGTGTGAGCTGCGCTTACTCGCTCAGTTTAGAGCCCAGCTCCTCCAGAGCTTGTTCCTGATCTTCACAGATGCTCTTCAGCTGAACGTTCTCATCATGGAGACGATGAAACTCCTAAATGAACACACACACACACACACACACACACACACACACACACACACACACACACACACACACACACACACACACACACACACACACACACACACACACACACACACACACACACACACACACACACACAATGAAACCAACAGACCCTTGTGCGTTGGTTTCGGCCTCCTCTAGTGTGGCCAGACTCCACATTCAAGGTATTTTATTGCCAGATGCTCAGAGTTGCCGTGGTCACTGAAACCATTAGGTCAAGTCACCAGCCACTACCTATTTACGGCATAATATAAATAAAAAAAGATAAATATATACATGTATAAAAGATAAATATACTAGAAGTCAACAAGTATATTACCAGGCTATTTGTATAATAACAAAAATAAACTAAATCCAATTATATACAAAATCCAATAACGTTCAGATCCAAATCAAAGTTATACGGAGAGTTTAGAGCTAGAACATTAATGATTTACTGATTTGTTAACATGGAGACACGTACCTTCTTCAGACCGCCGATCTGCAGGGCCTGTGCGCTGAGCTGTGACACGCTGTCCCTCTCCCTCTCCAGATCGTTCTGTAATGTCTGCCGCCACTCCTTCTCGATCTTTAAGTCTGTCTCCAGCTGGTGGCTGCATATGACAGCAGAGAGCAATCTCGTGAACTCACGGTGTCGCCAACATGTTGGTGGTACAGAAATCGCAGGCTGGGGAAGCGACTCATCAGTGCTCTCCCGTCGCTTTATGCTGACATTGGCTTTGGGTTCACGGCCTGCCTCTTGCAGAACTGGAGCAGTAAAGCCGTGGGGGAAATTGCTGTCATTGCATTGTGCTCAAGGCCAGTTGGTTGCATAACTCACAGAATGTGGTGGCAAAAAACAAAATGGAGGTAGCTGGAGAACTGGTTTGGTACCACCCTGAATTGTGTTGTGGCATGCATGTATGCGTGAATGCACGTGTGTTGTGTGTGTGTGTGTGTGTGTGTGTGTGTGTGTGTGTGTGTGTGTGTGTGTGTGTGGTGTGTGTGTGTGTGTGTGTGTGTGTGTGCGTCTATTTTTTGGGTGAACTCAAGATGCCGTTTTCCCTTTGTCTCGCTTACAGTTGTCGTTCTCGCTGGTGGATCTGCCGCTGCATGCTGTCTGCCTTGTTAGCGAAGTCTGTCTTGAACCTCCGGGCTCCCTCCTCCGCCGACAGCCGGTGTCTCTCAGCCTCTTGTAATCTGCACCATTATAACCAGGGATAAACTCAGGGCCATGGAGAGAAACACTGGGGCTGGCGGGGAGGGGACGGGCGGGGACGGGGGTGGGGGTTTGTGTGTGTGTGTGTGTGTGTGTGTGGGTGGGGAGGGACAAATTAAAAGTGGGACGGATGGATGGATGGATGTGAAGGTCGGGAGCGATCTGAAGGTTACAGGTCACAGCGAAATGGTAGTGACCCACGGCGGTCGACAGCAAGCGATGGATCGAGAGGGACAGTGAGAGAAAGCCACAGTGGTTTTCATTTGCACCCCTTTAGTCGCACACCAAAAACCAAAACCACAAAGCCCATGCACAGACATAAGGGGGTACGGGGAGGGTTAAGAGAGGACTAGTGCGGGCCGGGCAGGGGGGGTGGAGAGAAGAGGTCTTTAGAAGTGGAGGGGTGATCCAGGAAGGAGAGCAGAAGAAGAAGGGAAGGGAGGAGTACTACAAGACCACACCTGGAGTTAGGATAAGTACAGGAAACAGCTTCACCAGTTCAGTGGTAAGGAAGCATGCAATCCAATACGTCGCTCTGAAGGGCTTTTCATAATCTAGTACTCCGATCTGCTGTCAATAACTATGTTTCGCAATATTAAAAAAGAAAAAAAGCAGAACCCAAGTAAAAGTTTCCAGTCTTTTGTAGGACTCATTTCAATTATATTAATAATCTCTATATATAATAATAATAATACCAGCTATATTTTGGTGGTTATTCTTACTGGATGGCCATTCTACCTGATGGAAGCAATATTCTAAAGAGGGACTCTGGGATCCACTTCAGATTCAATTATTCTCAACATTCTCACCCCGACTGGTGATAAAAAGCACCAAGTCTAACTGAATTTTTCCGACATCTATGTTTATTAGTCACAGTGTAAAACACATTGTTTTGTATTTGCATTTGAAATGGTTTTACTGGTATCATGTTCAGATAGGGTTGGAATAACTTTTTACAGTACAAGAAAAGTAGAGTTAGAATAGGTATAAAAGTAACTTCCTATGAGTCAAGAAAACACAATGAAAACATTCAGGGTGACTCGACATGAACGTAAACTACATTGCTTACATTCGATTACGATATGAAAAAAAATAAAATATATTTTTTTTTTCCAGACATACAAGACAAAATAGCCAGAATCAAAGAACGGACCATTATTCGATACAGCCAGGATCACATGAACGTCCGTTACACTGTTTTACAAATCCAACATACACCTTCTCTAAACTCTACCATACACAAGGAGGATGAAGCAGTATTGAGCTTGGGTGTGTTGCCCATGTACAACTTTGGACTACATATTGCATGTAAAATAACCTGCCCATGCATCTCTGCGGTCAGCTACTCATCGTCTTTCTGCCTTCGAGATTTTAATCAGCTGGCAGTTTTTGCCAAACTTAAGTTGTATTCCCACGGTGCCTTCACGGTTTATACAACACTATAATGTTCACAATGATGATACCACCCTGTCTTCTCGATTTGTTAAGCAGTATTGTTCGGACAAAAACCGCGATGGATAAGACTATGGCTCTGAACCTAGACTGAACAGTAAGGAAGTCTATTATATTCATTCTCACGGGACCAATAATAAAAAAAAAAACAATACTTCAATCTTCAAGTAAAGCTAGAATCTTCTGCAGATATCCCTCATTGGTTTTGCTTAAATAGCCTACCGAATATAATTATAGTATAATGCTTAGCATGTGTATTGGTGCTTGTATTTATGAACATGTACATTCAAATAAACATGTGTGACTGAATTAACAAAAGGTTATCATTAATCAATTATTTATACAGGTTTAAGAAGGTTACTTCTGATCAACTGAAAAGAGTCACCAATGTTGCTAACTGAACTCTGCTATATGAGCAGCAGTCCAGTCTTCAGAGGAAATGATCTTCCCGATCCTGACAGAGAAACCGCTAACCCTGATGTCATTTTAACACGACACAACATGACCTGACCTGAAGATCCGTTGTCCCTTGAACTAACGTGATCATTCCTGCTGATGCCATTTGTCTTCTTTACAAAAACCCAAACAAACCATCTAATTCAAGTCTCACTCTAAAGTATACTGAATGTTGAGTCGAACACACAGTCTGGGTTTACCAGTTTAGCAGAAAAGACAAAATCTCGGGACTGTATTACGAGTAATCATGTGTTAACGCCTGTATGTCGTGTTCAGAAGGAGATGTCCTTGACCAGCTTGTACTGATGCTCTGTGTCATTGCTGGCACACTTCACAAATGACATAGCTAATGTTCTCGTTTGACTCAGTAAGTCCTTATCACTGTAACACAGACAAAAACCACACAGACACAGACACAGACACAGACACGCACGCACAATGAGGTGGCCGCATATGCATACAAAACAAATCAATGGATCAAATGAAACAAAGTTAAAACAGATGATATAAAATGGATGGATGGATGGCCGTATGGAAAAGGAGGGAAAAAGGAAGAAGGAAGGAAGGACGGAAGGAAGGGAGGAAGGGAGGGAGGAAGAAAGGAAGGATGTCAATACATCAGTGTTCTAGAGCTTATTAACACACAGAGAAAATGTCACGCCCTCACTATCATACCAGGTGACGAAGTATTGATATAGAATTAGATTTCAATCCCATTGATGATGTACACATTTAAACCAAAGCCTGGCAAACCCTCCTGGGTGGTATTGGCAGCCATTACCCAGGTCTTCACAGGGGATCTGGAGGCCAGGAGAACATAGCGCTAGCTTCTCCTAAACTAGAGTCGTATGTGAGCATAATATAAATCCCATTGATGGAGCATCGCAGGAACAAGAATGGCAGTGAACTCAGTAGACTTCAGCCGCTTGGTCACGGCTAAGCCCGAACTTGGATTTGAACCCTGGTCTAGAGTCAACAGTCAAAGACAGCGTCTAACCTCTGCTGTACAACAAAGCACATCTCTCGAACCAATCACAAAAAGGATGGAACTCATTTAAACCAATGGGAGAAAAGAGAGGGGGGGGAGGGTGGACCATGTTGACTGGGACATGACAAAGCTAGGTGTTCAAGGCAATCAACCAATCAGCAAACAGCTAGCCCTTATGGTGCGTAATGCTATAGCAACACAGAATGCCCGAGAACCTCCAAAATACACCCCTACACCTATATTATCAGATGCTACGTTAACTGATTTATTAAAAGTAATTTATTATGTTTTACATGTGTGAATATATACATTTATATACCGGCTACATTTGTTGTCATTGGTTTGGACTGTTTGGAAAAGTCCTGTCAGTGTTATATAGTGTCAATCATTCCCCTATCTCTGTTTGAGGGCGCCCAACACATGTGGTCCGCTCTTACCTTTGCTCCAGCTGCTTCATGGTGGCAGAGATCTGGTTGGTCTTCTCCTCCAGTCTATGAATCATGTCGTTCTTCTGCTGCATCCCGTCGTCGGAGGTCTGGACAACCACATTCAACATTCAATAGTTGTAGGGCCGAACAATTGATCGAATTCAAACCGACATCTTGATGTAATAGAACGCGATTTGCATTGCATTTTTTCCGTATTTATTTTTCTATTAGAATTCAGTAGTTAAATGAAGTTGTTATATAAATTCATCCTTCAATTCATCTCAACACATAGGACTGGCCTAAAGGAAAGAGCAGTTTATAAGTTGACTGCTACAAATGTTGTGTTGGTCATACTATATAATTATTTATTGCTTGTTTAGTGAATAATACAGAACATAAGGAACTTAAAAAAGAAAAATCGCATACTAGATCGCAATCGCAACATTGGTCGAAATAATCGCAATTAGATTATTTCCCCAAATGGTTCAGCCTTAAATAGTTGTTACGGGTCGTACGCATGGAAGCGTTTGTAATCATCAGGGATTCAGGCGATGGGTAAGATGTAGCTACCTGCATCTTTTGGTACATCTCTACATTGATAGTCTTGACCTCATCCAGCTGGTGTCTCAGGCCGATGAGAGTATCCTGTGGACACAGAGGCAGCCGCTTGACCGGTTACACCAAACACAAAGCCTTGTGTCTACAGCGCTCGCTGGCAATGATTCACCGTGGTTCAATATGTGCTGGCACGCTTGTGCTGTTGTGACAGAGGGACGGTGCTAACTTACAGACCGACAGACAGACAGATAGACAGACAGACAGATAGACAGACAGGTAGCAGAGTCGGCCTTCACAAGCTGTAGCATGCGGTCCTTGTGTCTTTTTTACTTTCTCTATCTAGATTCCTGCATTCAAATCTTGGTTTTACTTTTGAATTCAGAAATGTAGAAAATAAAACAATCATACATTACACTTCCTGAGTGTGACAGGAACAGTTCAGGATTTAGAAGCCAAAGTCGCAAATACAAAACAATGACAATTTTGATTAATCGATTGTACAAACCAAGATATAATAAGTGATAGTTCTGTGATGTTTAATGAAGTGTGAGAGGAAGAGCACATGCAGAGTACCACCAAAAACGCAGTGTTTGGTCTCCGGCTTAAACACGCACCAAGGAACCAAGGCTCACCTGTTTCTCGTGGATGTCCTTCTCAAGAAGTTTCATAGCCAGTTCCATTTCCTGTTTCATGGACACCTGCACCACCAGCTCGTTCTCCACATCCTGAACATGTACAACCGTATTATTTTCATTAAAACACTGAGACACATTAACACAGCCAGCCAGCCAGACAGCCAGCCACCCCCCCCCCCACCCCTGTGACCCTTGACCCTGGCTGCCTCTCACCTGTCTGAGCTGGCACTCCTCCTTCAGCTGTCTCTGGGCTTCGTTGTACATCTCGTCCAGACCCTGGCGGGACTGTTTGTATGTGTCCCTTTCCACGGTCACATCGCCCTGCGTCAGCTGCACAGACACCACACGCCTTTAGAATATAGTTCTTCCCAATAGTGTGTGTGTGTGTGTGTGTGTGTGTGTGTGTGTGTGTGTGTGTGTGTGTGTGTGTGTGTGTGTGTGTGTGTGTGTGTGTGTGTGTGTGTGTGTGTGTGTGTGTGTGTGTGTGTGTGTGTGTGTGTGTGTCAAAGTGGTAACAGTTGCAGTCTTGATACCTCTAAATGTTGTTTTGCTTTTAGTAAAATGAGGCTGTTTTCACTTCTTAGCTGTTGATTTTCCTCCTGTAGTTTGATGATGTTGTTCTTGGCTATCGCCAACTGAAAGCAAATACATAACACATAAACACATGTAACAATCACATGCTATGAAATGACTAAAGCAAACGTTGTTCATGGTTCGAGTCCCACCTCCTCTATGAGCTTAGTGTTCGACTTCTCCAGATTGTCCACTCTGCCCTGAAGACCATTGACTGTGGAGCTGAGCAAATCACAAACACACACACAGATTATTTCTACATATGCTCCTCCCTAGACACGCTGGGACAGTCAACCAGCTATCCATCATAAAAGAGATATCCATCATAAAAGAGTCTGTATCGCTTTAACCAGAACCACGCTCCTATCCACTATCCGCGGCTGAATAATATGTACGGGAACTCTGAGAGAACAGCTCATATTATTATTAGCTGCCAATATCGTATTTATGGTATTGTATAATTCAAACTGTCAAATTGTGTCATACAATAATTGAACAATTATAGGCCCCACACTACAAGACAAAGTAAGCATAGACTTCCTTATTGAATATAAAATATGAACTAGATGATTGATGGTGAAATCCACATTTCAGACTATAGGGCATAAGTAAATCATACTTAAGTTGTCTGTTCAACTCCTCCACATAGTTCTTCTGATCCAAGATGGATGCTATCTGACTGTTCCTGTTGACATGGAAACAGAGATGAAAATAGAATTCTGCAAACGGACATACCCAATTTGATTAAAGAGGATGAGAGAGAGTAGAAGTAGATATATTTCGAAATGGACGGAAAGCAAGTCTACCTCTCTTCGCTCCGGTAGTCATCAATGTCATTCTTCAGGTACATGGAGAAGTCTATCACCCCGACCTACAAGGAGGCAAAAAACATTCATAAATACGTATCCATGGAAAAAAAAACCATACATACTTAAAAAGAGAAAACACGTTTTGATGAGGGGTGAACCGGTGCTTGTTTAAGTAGCCCCAGTTCCCCGATTACAAGAGAAAGGAACACAGACAGACTTTATAGGGTCTCCTTGAAATCATAACATCACATATCTGTGTGAGAGTGAATACGTGTAATGTGCGCGTGTGTTTGCATGGGTATGTATGTGTGTGTGTGTGTGTGTGTGTGTGTGTGTGTGTGTGTGTGTGTGTGTGTGTTGTGTGTGTGTGTGTGTGTGTGTGTGTGTGTGTGTGTGTGTGTGTGTGTGTGTGTGTGTGTGTGTGTGTGTGTGTGTGTGTGTGTACGTGTATGCATATGTGTGCGTGTGCGTGTGTTAACCTGGGAATCCAGATCCTCTCCCTTCACACAGAGGTTGGCGTCGATGACGTTCAGGCCCACGAGCAGGCCCACGATGACGGCCCCCTCCTCCTCCAGCAACACAGCAGAGCTCTCATAGAAGTCGCTGTGGAAGGTAGAGGCGCAGTAACACGCCCACGTGTCGTCAAACGTGGAATCATTTGACACCATGGTTTTGATAAAGGGCCATTTTTTGCTGGCTTTCAGCGTGTTAGTAAGACGAGGGCAAACGGGTGTGTGTGTGTGTGTGTGTGTGTGTGTGTGTGTGTGTGTGTGTGTGTGTGTGTGTGTGTGTGTGTGTGTGTGTGTGTGTGTGTGTGTTGTGTGTGTGTGTGTGTGTGTGTGTGTGTGTGTGTGTGTGCGCGTGTGTGTGCGCGTGTGCATGTGTGTGTGTGTGAGCGTGTGTACCTCAGCAGGTCTTTCCTGGTAATAAGGAGTCTTAAGTAGTCCGCTAGTCTCTTCTGCATGAGCGCCAGACGCAGCCAGGCTCGCGCTCTGCCTAATGGGGTCCTAGACACACACACACACACACAAACACAAACAAAAAACAAGCAGGTCATTATACAGATCCCTCTTCTGTGTCCCTTCTCATTTCCCTGTGGGGAGTTTTTCCTCACGTCTCTGGGAGCTTTGGGCGTTGACACTGTAACTGTGATTATAGAAATGAAGTTTACTGGATGAATAGACAAGTAGGTCCTGAATTCCCTTTGTAGCCGTGGGGAACAGGTCTGTTGCTGAGCCTTAACAGTTTAAGGTGATTCTATGATATCTAAATGAATGCCCTTCCCGCGTCTAAAGGTCACACCGTAAGCTGCTTTCCTTAAATTACTACCACTGTACTTCTACTTCTAGCCCAACTACTGGCGCTACTACTTTTTTTTTTACAATGCAGTCATTTAGCAGACACTTTGAATCCAAAGCAATACATTGAAGAATGTTTTTATCCAACAACACTTGCATCCTAGATAAATGGTGTCTATTTTATCCGGCAGCTTTTCCTGTATCCTAGTGAAGCATCGAATCAGGCTCACGTGCGTCATCTGTTCCATCGCCTGAACCTACTGACTCAGTCTTTCATGGGGGAAACGTCTGTATCAGTCTCTGACTGTTGTTCCCCTTTCTAAGGTGTATGCCAACGATTAAGACCGTGAAGTCTAATGTGCTGCTAAAGACCAGACTACGGTGAAGGTCCCTGTAGCAGAGAACCGATAGCTGCAGATACCCCTTGCTGCGACCACAAGCCACAGCCCTCACTGGTGTGATAGGGAAAAACCAAGCGGTTTGCATTAGTAAATGAAAGTGTGGAAGGTAAAATTAGCTTAAGTACATTTCATTGTGGGTAAGACAGAGACTTAAGACCCTTTCAGAAAGTGTTAAAAGATACCCAAACACATGTAGTATTGATATCAACGCGACAACAGACACGATTACGAATGACTTGATAGTCTCGCCCTTCTTCATCTTGGATGTGCTGTAAACAAACCTTTGTTTTTTTGTTTACAGCACACTTTTTGCCTCCTGCCTCCGGCGCACAGTACCCAGGCGCCAACGCTTGCCTTCACCAAACGGAGCATTCACAGCGTATGACAAATGTTCATAAACCACTCAGGACAGGTAGAGGAGGGAGAGGAACAATGAGAAAGAGGGTGAAGGAAAGCAGAAGCAAGACACTATCGCTTCCCGCCCTGCCAGGTAAATTCAGCTCGCTGGTTACTAACCAGTATCCATACGTGCCAGTTTCACAACTCCCTCCCCGAGGTAGCGCTCTGTGACTGTATGCATGGATGAACAATATGTTAATGAAAATATTATCAAAGTTATCGCAAAGCCCTGGCCTACACGTTGTATTCTCGAGATATGACGAAGAAACATTATTCGATGGGACAGACCCCAACAGATGTCA
This sequence comes from Melanogrammus aeglefinus, assembly GCA_900291075.1. Taxonomy (NCBI): domain Eukaryota; kingdom Metazoa; phylum Chordata; class Actinopteri; order Gadiformes; family Gadidae; genus Melanogrammus; species Melanogrammus aeglefinus. The sequence goes on along the minus strand of OLKM01001147.1, from coordinate 119,150 downwards.
CACCATGAATCAAATCTTTTTTCACACGATATGATTATTTTACCGGATCTTCCAGGCCTGATAATAATAATAAAAATAATAATAATAGATTGTTTTTCTTGGTACTCAAAGGCGCTTTACAAAGAGGAATACATACAGACACTCAAACAAAATGCTAATAGACATCAATAGACAACAGATTAAGAGAGAGAGGGTGGAAGATGGCAGCTGTTTGTTCAAACTACATACACAAGCACGTGTGCCCGTCAGCGTGCGTTCTTACTTGAGGCCGGGGAGATCCCGCACGGAGGCGGAGATCTCAGCTGCCTCAGGACACAGCTTCTCCACCAGCTCCAGTGGACCCCACAGAGACTTGTTGAAACCCAGGAAGGACTTCTTCACTGCAGGGAGGGAGGGGGAGAGAGAGAGAGAGAGAGAGGACAGGATGAGGGGGGAGAGAGAGAGAGAGAGAGAGAGAGAGAGAGAGAGAGGAGAGAGAGAGAGAGAGAGAGAGAGAGAGAGAGAGAGAGAGAGAGAGAGAGAGAGAGAGAGAGAGAGAGAGAGAGAGAGAGAGAGAGAGAGAGAGAGAGAGAGAGAGAGAGAGAGAGAGAGAGAGAGAGAGAGAGAGAGAGAGAGAGAGAGAGAGAGAGAGAGAGAGAGAGAGAGAGAGAGAGAGAGAGAGAGAGAGAGAGAGAGAGAGAGAGAACAGAGGTAGGAGAGAGAGAGCGAGAGAGAAAGCGAGACTCAAAATCTGGAAATGATGTCGCATAGAAGACACACACAAGATGCAATAGTACATGCGAGATGTCTGCCTTCTGGGTTTTCAGCCAGAAAGGGCTTTGCACCTAACCCTTAACTTAACCAAATAATGGTAATGCCAAAACCTAACTAAGGAGCTATGTTTCCTTAACCTAACCAAATAGGTTTGTTACCTAAAAGGAAACTGAAAAAAAAAGACTATATTAAGTGACCCAAGTCTAAAGATATTACAGGACACGAATCACGGTCTCCTGGGTGAACGTCGGATGTTTAACCCATTCATCCACCACAAACCTTCTTCCTGCATGCACTTTATACCTGTCTCACTTTATAGCTCAACAGCCTTTCAGGCAGAACGATGTCTGACAGAAAGCGCAGCGAAGGCCAACTTCTCCCGTGCCCTCCACCACAACCCCACGCTTGCCCTTTGACCCCGTACCTCGGAGGCCGTGCTTGAGGCAGTGCTCCATGACCACGAAGAACTGCTGCAGCGGCGGGTAGTCCGAGTCCAGCGTCCTCCCGAAGCTCAGCGCCGACTCGATGAGGCCCTTGATGCTGAGCTTGGCCATGTTCAGCAGGTTGGCCCGCTCCATGGCCATGGGGTCCCGAAGGGCTGCCGGGGGGCGGGGGGGAGCAGAACCATACAGGGGTGGGGGTCAGGCAGCGAGGTAGTAGTAGCATGATGCTGCCGGATGTATCGCTTCTCCAACAACACTCTCCATCCAAACACAGGACAGAGTGCAGCTTTATTTTACTATTTTACTCTGTTTTACACTTGGTAAATGGTAAATGGACTGCATTTGCAAAGCGCTTTACAATATTGCCTGACATACACCCATTCATGCACACATTCACACACCGACGGCGGAGTCACTCATGAAAGGCGACAGCCAGCTCGTCAGGGGGAAGTTAGGGTCAGGCGCCTGGCTCAGGCTTGTAGTGTGAAATGCCTTGTAAGGACATTTTATTTCATTTCAGATTTTGTTATAGGCTTACACGCTGGTCACGGTTTCCCATATTCTCATTGCCTGAAGTAAGATATGTGCACACTTGTATGTACACGCCTACTGTTCAAACAACTCTTTCTACAGTATATCTATAGTGGGCGTGGAGTAATATACAATAGCCCAAATCCTCCTTTGCTGCGCGTTGGCCGGTAAACATGGTTTTAAGCACCGTCAGACACAGATCTACCCTAGAAATCCAGAGTTCTCGCGAGAGCACAATTTGTATTTGCTCAGCGAGTCACTCTGGGAACGAGCAATATACTCACTCCCCGATTCCCCAATAACATTGGTGTATCTGATAAAGACAGGCTGAAAGCGTTGTTGTTTTACCGCCGGATACGACAAGAGTCTTATCTATTGGTTAGCTCCGCTGGTCTGGATACGTCACCCCTTGTATTCTTTTGATTTGTCGTAGTGTTATCCAATTGCGTGCAGCAATATTTTCAAACGCATGCTTGGAGCCGCCCCTTGAGTTGGGCCACTTTCATTACTCGTTGCCAGACCCAACAGCTTGCTAGATGTGGGTCTGGATGTCCAGGCTAACACAGATCTGCATTCAACAATTCATTGGCAGTTTGAGAACCACTTTTGTCGTTGTTTTGTTGAAAATGAAAAATAAAGTAAGCATGAGAGACCGCCGTATGGTGACACCCTCAACTTGGCAAGAAGACAGCAGTGTGTAACAGTTTGCCATCAACTCTAGAGAGGGATGACTGGACAACTATGGTGGGGGCTACATGGCGATTGCCTAACCACACACAAGTGTATCCTGATTACATCATGTCTTTCTTCGTTGTCGTTTTTTATCGTGTTACCTTCTTACGAGACAATGGCCATGTATCAGAATATGAAAGCAATGCCAATCTTTGTTTGGACACATGTCATACTCATACCTCCTGGTGATAGAGTTCTGAAGTTCATTGATCAAATAGCCTATGTCCTAGTCCAAGTTCATCAGAATCAAATGGGCAGAAGACTAGGAGGGTAAACACTAAGATGACTGTCGTGTTCCTTTTATACTCATGCCTACTAGTCATCTCCAATGTGAGGATGTACTGCGACACTGAGCCCTGTGGCCGCAACACCGTACACAAGACATGTAGATCTGTTGCCTAGCAACACTGTGCATCACTTGTGTCCTATGGGGGCCATGATTAATGACCAACCGCAGCAGTTTGACTAAAAAGTGTACAGACAAATTACTCAGTGGTTACCTGGAGATGACATGAGGTCAATGTAGGTCAATGTTCAGGGGGAATCTTGTGTCTATAATTTGACAGTCAGGGATTTCCTTGACAACTTTTAGAAAATATTTTATTTTCGTGGAAAACCAATACTGCTTAATTAAGTAGCTAGATTAGGACAAGTAGTCAGGTCAAGTAGCTTAGGCGTACAATCTTTCAAAGTTAGCAGTAACGATTTATTGAAACTATATTTTTACCCAGGAAAACTTAAATTAAATATATTTTACAAATATGTAATAGTAATTTGTCCTTGTAAGAACTCTACAAGTTTTGAATATGTCTTTGATTAAAACATGAGGAAATTGAGCAGTTGTGTTCCCATTGATGATGCAGGGTAACATTCAAACTAGGCTTTTGAGACGCTGTAAAAACACCTGCCAAATGACATCATGATTACCGCAACATTTAGACAAGCAAATTATCCCATTGATGAATACAGATGCATCATAGGCAATTAACGACATGCCTATGATGTAATGATGTATTGGGGTCAATGGTTAAAAGTTAGTAAGTACATTAAGGAAAATCTAAGCTGCTGCCTACATTTCATAGTTAGTGTTTGATAATGTCCTGTTTCTTGTCGTTTTTTAGAGAGTCACATTTTAGCTTGAACAGACATTATAGGGGCCACTACTGTGTCCTGTGTCTTCATCAAAAAGCACATGCTGTTTACAATCTTATCAATGGAGTCTTGTGACACAGTCAATAGGGTAGAAGAGAGCTTAAGATGATTTCAATGGGATCCATCAGAAACCAATGTTCTGCAGACAGCCCCTGTTTGTAACATTGGTGCAGAAGGACATGGTGCATTAAATGACACAGTGCATGGGGTCACTAAATGAGTGGATGGCTGAAATTGTGTCATCTATGAGTCCAGGGAATAGTTTGATTTAAAATATTGTAATTGTGGTGGCTAATCAAGGCAAGGCAAAGACGCCATTGGTTGAGTTGTAGACTTAAACCCAATCTCTTACACTTGAATACAGCAAATATATTTAGGGATGAGGGATGTTGATATACTTATGTAACAATCCCTGGTTTAATTGTCCATTTAAATTGTTATTGTTCTTAAGACAAGAGATTAATCGGTCCAGAAGAGGATGTAATAAGTGGCAACCCAAACCCATTTTCTATTAAACTGAACCGAATTTAAAAAGGTCCAAGCTCTTAAGCGAGGCATCCTTCCTGCACCACAGCTGTCACTGGAACTCACCTTTGGGGGTCCACTCCTCGGGCAGGGACGTCCTGTGGTCCGACACCTTGGGCAGGACATGTATGCTCCCAGAAAACGTCTCGGATGCTTTCCTGGCCAAGGCAAATATAGGAACCTGCCATCGGCCGTCTCCCCCTGCCCGTACGGTGCTACCGCTGCCACTAGCTTTATTATCTCCGGTGAGGTTTGCTTTCTCATCCTGCAATCTCAAAATCCCAAATGCCTTTTCCTTGTTGTTATCCGCCTCGGCGAAAGCCAGGTCGTGCTCTGCGGACGATGCCATCGCTCACCCTACAACAATGAATAACGCTAGTGGACACAGCAGGAAGATGCGAGGCGGATGGAGCGGGCTAACCAACATAAGCTAACATCCATGGACCGTTCACCAGGCGAGCTGTGAGGATCAAAAGAATCCCGGGATGTCTCTCGTCAAAACAATGAAGGATCTGCTGCATAGATCCCACCCCCGCACGCACAAGAAATGTAAACACTACGATCCGGTTGACATGATGTATGCTAGCGACACGTCCATAATAGCTGGTAGTCCAAAGAGCACTTGCCATTCATGTCAGAGCTGTACAGTAGTGTTTACTAGGATATTGCTAGCGGATAGTGAACGCCGAGTGTTCCGCTGCGCCCATTGGAGGGCCGTGGCCAAAGCTCACGAGACACACAAAAACACTACGTAATGGTTGTGTGGCTGAGAACAGAGCACTACAGCGCCTCCTACTGTATAAAGCGAGATGGAGGCCTTAAACTGGTTAGTCTGCACTGAGTACATTTCTGTTTATTGCAAACATTATCTTCAACTGTAAAAACGGTAAATTTATTACCATAAATTATAGTTGACATTGAACCCAACTTAATTTGATGCGTCTATGTATTAGTGTATTGTCTATGCATTAACTTACTCACTTACCTTAGTTACAAGGAATTCTATTGATGAAGGACAGACGAGATTGAATGAGTCATGCAACCAACAGAAGAAACACATCAGAGAGAGAGAGAGAGAGAGTGTGTGAGGGGTGGGGGGGGGGGGGGGGTGAGGAGCAGGGTAGCAGGGGCGAGAGAAGCTTGGCAGTAGATAGAGAGACAGATAGATGACCTAATATATGTCCAGGCTGTGTCCATGGCTGAAGGAGATGACTTACCCTGGCTGTAGGCCAGTCGCTCCATGCTCTCACTGTGGGTGATGCCCCACCGGTGGAGACTCTGAGGGGAGTACATGGCGATGGGGAGAGAACCCCACCCTCGCAGAGACTGTTGGTGTAGTGGTGTATTATCTTCAGGTCTCTCTGTTGTCACACAGACCACTCAATGGCTCCTCAGAGCTCACTGAAAACGGAGGTCTTGGCTGAGGTGGATCCTCTGCCTGGTTGGGCTGTGATCCAGTCTGATCGTGGGTTTGCTTTGGTCTCAGCTCACTAGAATCCGCTCACGAGGGGTGGATGAGGCGAGCTTCCCCTGGTTCTGAGCAAGAAGGTCCGCTCTCCTGTGCGCACACCGTCCTTTTCAGAAGACACTGTAACGGGAAAACGATGGCATGGTGGCGCAGAATGAGTCACAGAGGACCGAAGCATGTTTGCATGGGAAGCATAACTATGAATACCTTGAAATGAACAGGTTAGATGAAGATCAATTAATTGTTATCGTTTTCTCTTTAACAATATATCAAATATTCACCTGAAAATCAAAGAATATGGGTTGTATTGGCGTCACTTGGAGTGACGCCGTGCAAGGAAAGTAGAAAGCGGTTGATCAAGAGCACTCTCAGAAGTGACACATGGCCGTTTCGTCTCCCCTTCACTCTTCTTGTTCTCTCTCTTCCTGCCGTCCATTTGCCAATGGTTCTCCCTTGCTCGCCGGTTTAATGTTTCTCAGTAATCACTTAAGGCTGACCACGAGTCATATGATTGGTTTACAGCCGCCAAGTGCATTTCCTGGGTGTTGGTATGTATGGAAGTATAGTCCCTGGCTACTGTTTAACAGAGAACAAACGAGAGAGAGAGAGAGAGAGAGAGAGAGAGAGAGAGAGAGAGAGAGAGAGAGAGAGAGAGAGAGAGAGAGAGAGAGAGAGAGAGAGAGAGAGAGAGAGAGAGAGAGAGGGGGAGAGAGAGAGGGGGGGGGCGGGGGGGAGGGAGAGGGGAGGGAGAGAGAGAGAGAGAGAGAGAGAGAGAGAGAGAGAGAGAGAGAGAGAGAGAGAGAGAGAGAGAGAGAGAGAGAGAGAGAGAGAGAGAGAGAGAGAGAGAGAGAGAGAGAGAGAGAGAGAGAGAGAGAGAGAGAGAGAGAGAGAGAGAGAGAGAGAGAGAGAGAGAGAGAGAGAGAGAGGAGAGAGAGAGAGAGAGAGAGAGAGAGAGAGAGAGAGAGAGAGAGAGAGAGAGAGAGAGAGAGAAAGAGAGGGAGTGTGGGAGAGAAAAGAGAGCGAGTACATTCTTTATTTTTCCCCCTACCTGTTTTTCTGTCAATGGCTCCCCCTTTCACTCTGTATTTCTTACTACCTCTCTCCCTTTGAAGCCCACCCATTAACATCACTCTCAGAATGTGAAACATAATTCTTCTTCTTTAATGTGGATATCTGTGTGGATTATATCTCCCAGAGTTGTTATTACATTGTGTCTATCTGCTAAATCCTGGCCCTGGTGTATCTCCATCGTCAATATTTATTTTTACATTTACATTTTAACATTGGCTCATCAGCATTATATGAAATGAGAAAACACTATTCAGTGTTATTGATGTTGTTTAAAATGCGTGAGAAGGCTTCTTGAGGCCGTCTAGGGAAAATCTGTTTTTCTGTCTATGTGCTGCATCAACGTAATATACATACATATTATATGAGAGGACAACACTGTAAACACTGTAGATTGACATATAACTATAAACCACCCCTGGAACACGCCCTTGCTTGTCAGACAGCTGAACCAACCAACCGGCACTCTGCAACCGATGTTATTCCGCCAATCAGGGTGTGGTACTGCTTTAAAGTGGAATATGCCTCTCTGCGGTAACTTACCGGGGGAGGGTCAGGCTGACATATCCTGATAGAATATATGATTCATAATAGATTCATAACCATCTTCTTCATTAATAAATCAGTGGTTCATGATGCATGATATGAATAAAATGCTGGTGAATGTAATGTACATGTGCATGCAAGAATTGAACAACCTCATCCAAGTAAAATAGTAAGGAAAACAGTTCTTTCTCTCTTTGCAGTAAACTGCTGTTGTTTATGTCTTTTGTTGTCTTTCATGCACATATTTATCATCGACACAAATAAACAAAGACATACGTCACATGTAGTCTGCTTGTTGGTCTCACCTCAGACAGTAGAGTGCACTGTGGTCCCACCAAGTTGTCTGTGATCAGCTGTCCAATGGGAAGTGTTTTCCTCTGCGATGACCCAGTGGAAACAGACTGGGCTGGGTCCACTTCCTCCTGTAGACTCCTCTCTATGACCCCTTCGGCCCCAGCGGTCTGGTCTCTCTCTCCGTCCAGCGGTAGCACTTGGTCAGCAGTGAATCAACTTGTAATTCCACAGCAGATTCCCATGTGGAGTTAGTAGCAGCAGAACCCGCTCACAATCATCCCTCACCTCATCCGACTGCCTCTTTGCATCTTATCCTGTAAAGCTCACTTATCCGTCGCTAGCTATTTTATCATTCTACCCATCTCATATCCAACCTGACAACGTTGGCTTCTACTGTCTTCTGTCAAGTTGGTGAGGGAGCAGGTGCACGCTACTGCTGTCTAGTGTGAGATGGGCGGCTGGTTGGTTCAGCCCTCTCTCAGCTGAGCTCCAGTGACATCGCCGGCTGGAATCCCTACCCTCACCCCATGCAGCGCAAGCGAGAGAGGGAGGGAGGGAGAGAGAGAGAGAGAGAGAGAGAGAGAGAGAGAGAGAGAGAGAGAGAGAGAGAAGGAGAGAGAGAGAGACGAGAGCGAGAGAACGAGAGCGAGAGAGAGAGAGAGAGAGAGAGAGAGGAGAGAGAGAGAGAGAGAGAGAGAGAGAGAGAGAGAGAGAGAGAGAGAGAGAGGAGAGAGGAAGAGAGAGAGAGAGAGAGAGAGAGAGAGAGAGAGAGAGAGAGAGAGAGAGCGAGAGAGAGAGAACGAGAGAGAGAGAACGAGAGCGAGAGAGCGAGAGCGAGAGAGACAGACAGAGCGAGAGAGACAGACAGAGCGAGGGGGAGGGGTCTAGCAGTCCTGACACAGCAGAGAAGAGGAGAATGGGTGGTTTGTGGGGGTGGGGGGGGGGAGTGGGTGGGCGATGGTTATTTTCATGTAGCAAATAGAAGGCGGTGCCTATTTTGTTATGTAGGGGAAGTTAGGAGGGAGTCTGAATAGGAGAGGATGGGAAAGGCTGCAAAATAAGTAGGATGATATAATAATACAAATAATGATAATAAAGAATGTGTCCCACTCATTATGAATGAATGAGACTCAAGTGGGAGGAGCCATGAGCCGTGTCCCCACAAACATCAGCATGTGAATGAATATTCACGTTAAAGATACAGTGCATCTCTGAATGGAGGAAAGATCCTATTGATCCTCAAAGGGTTCAGGAGTCAATGGGAAGCCGTGTGGGTTCTTAAGGTATTTCAATAAAAAGAGAGAGAGAGTGATAGCTCCTATTAGCCTTCTGTTTATAGGAGATATTCTTTTTATAGAATTCCACTTTTGAATTATGATATATTGAGTATTTAATGAGTCTAATATTTGATATGTATATATTTTTTATTTAATGTTTTATATTTTGATCTCCCCATTCTTCACCTGCTTCGGCAATGTTAAAGTGTGTTTCTCATGACAATAAAGCTTTTTTTAAATTGAATTTAATTGAGCGAAAGAGCAACTCTTGGCATCAACCGGCCACAAGGTGTCACTATGACGGCCTTTTGACAAAAGGGCTTTGTCCAAAGCGAACCTTGAATTTGGCTCTTTATAATGTTATGACTTAAGCTGTCCATAAAGTTGAGCAGAGACCACAGATAGTGGCAATTAATCTAACAGAACAACAATACACAGCCTTGTGATTCCATGATAGATGGAGCCAAATGTAAAGAGAAAACACTTTTGTAGTAAAAGCAAATGCTCACAGTGTTCACTGGGTCAACATTCAGCGTAGAATTTGCATATGTTGTATATTATTAAATGCATGCTTTTATCTTTATTATAGTGCTTTATCTTTGAATGCAGACATTATTATGCAAGCAAGCACGACTTGGAGGATTGTGCTCAAATAGTATTTAATTTGTTAACTTTTATTTGACGCTAGATGGCGCTTTAACTTTTTTTGCAGTCTCGGCTATACCTTCACCTCATATTTGATCATATAAGGTAAGTGGAGACGAATTAAGTTATTCTAAAAGTGTGTGTGTGTGTGTGTGTGTGTGTGTGTGTGTGTGTGTGTGTGTGTGTGTGTGTGTGTGTGTGTGTGTGTGTGTGTGTGTGTGTGTGTGTGTGTGTGTGTGTGTGTGTGTGTGTGTGTGTGTGTGTCGTGCGTGTGTGTGTGTGTGTGCGCGGGGCGTGTGTGTGTGTGTGTGCGTGTGTGGTGTGTGTGTGTGCGTGTGTGTGTGTGTGTGTGTGTGTGTGTGTGTGTGTGTGTGTGTGTGTGTGTGTGTGTGTGTGTGTGATTGTGAAATTCTGGTAAACTACGCAGAATCACAAGATCTATCAATCATTGGTCTTTTATCCCATTCCTACCAAATGTGCTCATTGGTAAACACAGATGTGATCATGCAGGGCAAGATGATGACGTGTAAAAAAAAAGGAAATAACTTTTCAGAGCCAAAATTGTTACCTACCGCTCGTAGGCGAAGGAGTACATTAAAGCCACATCCATTAAATTCTCTGTGTTTAGTCTTTAATAGCAGAGGTGGGGGTAAGTCACTCATGTGCAAGTCACAAGCAAGTCTCAAGTCACTGTGGTGAGAATCAAGCAAGTCACAAGTCAAGTCATTACTCAGGTCAAGCAAGTCACAAGTCAAGTCATACAAAAATCTGATGATCTAACCCAGTTTCCACATTTAAAAATCGATAAAGAGAGTGGTTCATAAATTGACTTTTATTTCAACATTGACAATAACAATGTCTTAACATTAACAATAACTCAAAACTATTGCAAAACATTCCAAAATCATTATGTGAATAGTTTGAAAATGTTTTTTATGATCATATGGTCATAATAACTTAATCTAACTTTAAAAAAGTCATTTTGAATCAACTGTCTTAAGTCTAAGTCAAGTCTCAAGTCATGAAGACCAAGTCAAAGTCAAGTCGAGTCTTTTATCAGTGTTAGTCAAGCAAGTCTCAAGTCCTCAAATTTGCGACTCGAGTCAAGTCATGTGACTCGAGTCCCCCATGTCGGTTTAATAGTCTGTTATGACTTAAGCTGTCCATAAAGTTGACCAGACACAATATGTAGTGCAAATTCATCTAACAGAACAACAATACACAGCCTTGTGATTCTATGATAGATGGAGCCAAATGTTAACACTTTTGTGCTAAAAGAAAATGCTCCCAGTGTTCACTGGGTCAACATTCAGCGTAGAATTGGTATATTTTGTATATTATTAAATGCATCATTTTTTTCATCATCTTTAAATGCAGACGTTATTATGCAAGCAACCACGACATCGAGAATTGTGCTCAAATAGTATTTAATTTGTTAACTTTTATTTTACGCTAGATGGCGCTTTAACTCTTTTTTGACCATGAGGTAAATGGAGTCCAATTAAAAGTTATTCTAGTGTGTGTGTGTGTGGGGGCGGGTTGTGCGTGTGTGTATGTGATTGTGAAATTCTGGTAAACTAGGCAGAATCACAAGTTGATAAAGGGCAAGATGATCACATGTAAAAAAAAATACGCATCTTTTCAGAGCCAAAAGTGTTACTTCCATCTACCACTAGTAGGCGAAGGAGTACATTAAAGCCTCATCCATTAAATTCTCTGTCTTTGGTCTTTAATCGTCTTTTATCCCATTGATAAAGGAAAAAATATCGTCTAGGGGAAGCTGATCACATTGAGAAACAAAAATGCTACTTAGCACACCAAAAGACTTTCTCCACTATTCTGCTGTAATGCTCTGCTCTAAACGCTTTACACTCATCCACCACTAGTGGGCGATGGTTTGCATGGCAGCAGCTCAGTAAAACAACAGTAGACCAACAGAACGTTACTTCGCAGCAAATTATTCAAATGTTATAAACAATATGATTCCATCGTCACTCTTTGGAAAGACTTACTTACTTAAGACCTACTTAATAACATCCATGACATATATTCCACAGAGGATGAAGAATATATGTTATTCTTTTTAGTTAACTGTTGTCCTAAGAGGGCAATGATTGTGTCTTCCCACTATTATTACCCATCATATAATTCGGCTACGATAATCATAATTATCAGACTCTCAGACGTCATTTATTAGTGGACTCAGATATCTACTA
>OLKM01001147.1:90000-100000 GCA_900291075.1 Melanogrammus aeglefinus | reverse complement strand
ATGCAGTATGTTCATGTATTTTTTTTAATATTATAATTTAGTTCATAAATAAACAAATAATTAATAAATTCCCGAAAGACAACGAAGAAAAACCAACGAGGTGTTTTTTTTCCCCTGTGAGTTTGTAAGTCTATTCTGTTGTGTTTTGGCAGTACTTTGGCTTGATCCCCGGGCCATAAACCATCCCCTATATTACGCCGGAGACAATGTCCTCGCAGGAGACTGGGGCTGGTCCCAGCGGGACCCACTGAAGGGTCACTGGGAGGAACAGCGACCGTGGACGGGCGGCTCGCTGCCGAGGGTCAGCCCCGCATTTCATCAACATGTGGGAATTCCTCCACGCTGCCAGTCAATTCCTAAACATAAACACATACAAACACACACACACACACACACACACACACACACACACACACACACACACACACACACACACACACACACACACACACACACACACACACACACACACACACACATACACACACACACACACACACACACACACACACACACACACACACACACACACACACACACACACACACACACACACACACACACACACACACACACACACACACACACACACACACACACACACACACACACACAGCCGGAGGGGGGTGTTTGAGAGGCAATTTGACTGAATGGTCGGTTACCATGGTTACCGCAGCACTCCATCAGTCCATTCAGGGAACAGATGGCCGATGTGCAACAGGAGGCATATGTTTCAATGAACACACACTTACACACACACACGCGCGCGCACGCAGACACGCGCACGCACAGACCCACACGCACACACACTCGTATACGCGTACAATTCTCTCTTTCAAACTTTTACACTCATACACACGCACGCGTGCACATGCACAATACACACACTCTGTTGTATTCACACATGGAGGGACACACGGGCACACAATCATAGCACACACACTCACACTCAACCCTACATACACACACACACAGAGGCAGACACACACACAGATAGAGCACCCCACTAACCGCCCCCCCCCCACACACACACACACACACACACACACACACACACACACACACACACACACACACACACACACACACACACACACACACACACACACACACACACACACACACACACACATAAACCCCTACACACACACAAACACACACACTTACACTCACATCCCCCCTACACATACACTCAAACACACACAAACACACACACTCATCCCGCCCCTCCCCTACACACACACAAACACGCACACACACCACACAAACCCCTACACACACACACACAAACACACACACTTACACTCACATCCCCCCTACATACACACAAACACACACAAACACACACACTCATCCCCCCCTCCTCTACACACACACACACACACACACACACACACACACACACACACACACACACACACACACACACACACACACACACACACACACACACACACACACACACACACACACACACACACACACACACACACACACACACACACACGCATGGACGCTCTGTCTCTCAGAGGGTGGGTATTGAACAACCAGCAACATATGTTCCACTAGTCAGAGGGCATTCATTCATAGACAGACCGACAGACACAGAGAGAGGAGGGGGGGGGGGGGTTAGGAAGGGGGGGGGGGGTTGTAGGAGGAGTACGTTGGTGCTTGAAGGAGAAGATGCGGTGAAGCAGCAGGGGAGGGAAGGAGGTGTGGAGAGAAAGAGGGGGATGAGAAGAGAAAGGGAGGAGTGAACAGTGAGGGGGAGTAAGAGAGGTGGAAGGGGTGGATGGGAGAAGTGGGAGGAGCAGGGAGAGGGGGAGGGCTGGTGGGCAGGGGGGAGAGCGTGAAGGAGAAGGCAGGACCATGGTGGAGGTGTCCAGGGTAGGACACCAGACTTTGGGCAAATTATTACAAAGCTATAGGGTCTCAGGTGTCAGCGGAGTCAATGCAGCGCTATGGCTATGAGTGCTGCTGATGTTGTTGTTGTTGTTGTTGTTGTTGTTGTTTGTTGTTGTTGTTGTTGTTGTTGTTGTTGTTGTTTGTTGTTGAGGGACGTTGATCGTTACTTCAGCTACACTGAGTTGTATGCCAACCATAATTGTATATTTCAAATGTTAAAGTTTCGTTACTTTTTACCATTTAAAATCATTCTTTTTTCAATTGTGTTGAAAAAACACACACGCATAAAAGCAAAAATTGTCCACGGATTTCAAATGAGCCTGTAATGATTTTGAGGATATGAGAAAAGGCAAAGGAGAGGAAATGAAAGGAAAGAAAAGCAAATTAATGAAAAGGAGAGGAGAGGCAAGGAGAGAAACCCTGAGAGGTTCATTTAGGTGTCTGTAGCAGGTGAGTACAAAGGATTAGGATTGATTAAGATATTTGTAGCCATTGAAGTTGACTAAAATATAACGTCTCCACAGTGTAAATCCCTTTCATTCGCTCTGTCTACATTTCGTTCTTCCTCTCTTTTAGGTTTTCATTCATTTGCTGAGCTCTGCCTGGCCTCTTCCAGACAGCTCACTACAGCCAACAGACAGAAGGGTTGAGCACAGCAGCCTGGAATGGATGCTGTGAGCTCCATCTTTCTTTCTTTCTTGTCTGTCTGTCTGTCTCTGTCTCTCTCCCTCCCTCGCTCCATCCTTTCCTAACTCTCTCTATCTCTCCCCCCCTTCCTCTATCCCTCCCTCTCTCTCACTCTCTCTCTCCCTCCTTCACTCTCTCTATCTATCTTCCTCCCACGCTCCCTCTATCTCTCTCCCCTTTTCTCTGTCTCTTTCCATTTCTCCCCTCCCTCTCTCTAACTCTCTCTCCCCTTCCTCACTCCCTCTCCTCCTCTCTCTCTCTCTCTCTCTCTCTCTCTCTCTCTCTCTCTCTCTCTCTCTCTCTCTCTCTCTCTCTCTCCTCCTCTCTCTCTCTCTCTCTCTCTCTCTCTCTCTCTCTCTCTCTCTCTCTCTCTCTCTCTCTCTCTCTCTCTCTCTCTCTCTCTCTCTCTCTCTCTCTCTCTCTCTCTCTCTCTCTCTCTCTCTCTCTCTCTCTCTCTCTCTCTCTCTCACCCACCCACAATCATCAGTGTGGGAGTCATGCCCGCTTTGTGGTTTTTTGTACTTTTTTTTGTCTGAACTGAAGAAAGCTGTTTGTATTTATAGCCCCTGCTGTAAATATGCAATGCTGATGTTTGTCCACTACAGCCTGTTGTATTTTGGGAAGCCTGTAAAGCTTTCATGCTATTGTATGAAGTAGTATTCCAACCAAATGACTGCTGAATGAATGCCGCTGGATATGTCCTTGAACATTTATTAAATCGATGCAATAGACATATCCATATCCAATAGAAAATGTCATATTTCCAGAGTTAAATGCTTATCTGTTCAGTCCATCTGGCACAATATTTTTGGCATAAATAATTCCTTTTTTCTTATGATTAAACATGCTTCTTCCAGTCATTACTTTGGAACAGGACGTCATAATTAAAACGGAACATCCAATAGCACTTGCGATGGTAACACTATGATAATTGTAAACTCCATAAATAAGAAGCAGTATGGCCAAGCAGAACTTTAGTTTAAAAAGCTCTAGCCAAACTACATTCCCTGCACCAGAATATCCTTATCCCTGAGGCATGAACCCACCTTCACCTTTTAAGTAAACACATTTATGGTATTGTGCAGCTGGACAGTCTTACTTTCAGTCTCACACAATATCTACACCGTTGAGATTCACGTTTTAGGTGTAACCAATCTCAGTTTCTTTGTCAAGAGGCAAGCATTTGACATCTGATTAGCAGCGGTGTGTTTTGGCTGTCCTTTACGTTAACTCGTCAGGTCCACTGTTAGGGGGGTGGGTGTGGCGGAGGTAATCGGGTAGCATCAGTAAGTAGAGACGGGGTCCAGCTGGGCCTTTCAAGCGCCCCCATGTGACCCAAGAAGACTCAGGGCAGGAGGTCTAGAAGCAGGGGTCTCAGAGGGGTTTGAGACCAAGTCAAGGGACCCAAGAGCCCTCCTGAATGACCGAGGATGGGGGGAGGGTGGGGGAGCGAGGGGCCACAAGTAGGTCTCACAGGGAGCTCGACTCGTCGTTGTTTGTTGAGAAGACCACACCCTAGGCCTCCACCGCACACACAGGAAGTGGACCTGTCAGCCGGCCAACTCGGGTTTCCTGTGGTCGAGGGCGAAGAAACAACCGCTCCTCGCCTTGAAACACTTGGGTTCCATTTCCTTCGTCGTCCTAAACCTCCTCCTTCCTCCCGCCATACGCTGCCGCCCACGTTCCCTCCTCAAGACCCCCAGACCCCACCTTGTGTTCCGTTCTTTGATTTCATTTCATCCATCATCCTTCAATGCCCTCACTCTCTTGGTCGCCCCCTGCTTGACCCTTAGCGTCCCTCGGACTCCCAACGGCCGAAATACATGCGTACGGTCTCTTTCCTAAAGGCTCTGTTCACTGTATTCTATCTCAACCGCTCCCCTTCTGTCTCCCCTCCCCAAGAATATCCCTGGTCCCGTTTGTTGGTACGGTCTTTTGGTGAGTTAATGGGATCCACTTGTGTGTATGCTGTGTGTTGCTTGCCCCACCCTTGGCGTAGCCCCCCCACAAACACCACCACACCCACCCACTCTGCTCCTCAGAAACACTAACATGCTTTTTTTGGGCCTATTCAAATGCATTCTCAAGCACCACTGCTTCTAAGAGAAAGGGTACAAGCTAGAAAAGATCGAGCAGTCTTATTTTAGGATCAAGACGGCTTCAACTTGCTCCGATAGGCTTCATATCATGTGCTTTCCTCATAGGCTGCCATATCTTTTCAAAGTCAACCTATTCCAGAATGAGTACACATTTGATGAGACAATCATGTTCGTTGATCAAATAACCACACAGATTAGCTGTTTTATTCACACAATTTTGAGCACACAGGACAGCACGTAGATTCATGTATGTGCAGAAATGCACACATTTGATTTAGTTTGCACCATACATCATCCAATGCACAATTCTTTCAAACTTTGAAACCAATGTTTCAACAGATCATGGTCTGTTCAAGAACATAGAAAGGTAGATAGATGATTGGCATCACTGAGACTCAAGGTAATAGTGTCTTATGACAGATGGGAGGAGGTTTTCCTGCCAGTAACAGGACAGATATCCGACCCCAGCATCAACAGTGTCAGCAGCTCCGCGATAACATGAAGGGTCACTGAGGATTACTCTGCCATTGCAAACAGTGTCCAAGTTAAATAGTAGGCCTCAATGGATACTCTTCTCCTCCCTCCTCAATGTGTTTGAAGTGAGCCCTCTGATAATCTCCAGCCTGTCCTCCTTCTCTATCACAGGGTGGGGCCCCAGAGTGCACTGATAGGGAGACAGGGAGAGAGGGAGAGAGAGAGAAAGAGAGAAAGAGAGAAAGAGAGAAAGAGAGACAGAGAGACAGAGAGACAGAGAGACAGAGAGACAGAGTTGCAGTAGAGAGAGAGATGCCAGGCAGCAGAAGAATGACCAGCAGCCGATCCGTTCACTGCACTCAAGGAGCACACCTGCGACGGATTCTGTCTGGTGTGCTGGGGGTTCCTATGGGAGGCTTATGGAGAAATACAAAACGACACATTTGCAGTTTCTCTTGAAATTCCTCTAATCCTAATCTTTTAGAACCTGAGCCCCATCGATCCAACCCACCCACTCATCCACCTCTCTTCACTCCTTTCTACAAACAGTCCTCCTTTTGGGCTCATTCACCAAAACAGTTTGTTCAGAGCAACTCGACGCCTCTCTCTCTTTTGATCGTTTCTTGATCCGTTCTCCCCCTCCTCGTTCACTCGATTCCTCCCCTCCTAATCCTCTCCACCAGGCGAGCGAGTGAGGGCTACGAGCGTGAGCCCGAGGGATGGGACCATCTGAAGCAGGGGAGGGAAGAAGAAACCATGATAAACGGTCGTCCCGCACGCAAGCCATGCGTACAACAAGCGATGAGTGTGTCGTAGCCAAAGCGGATTCAACAGTCCTAAAACACACGATGGCTGAGACACAACAAAAACCTAAATCCCAGGACTCTGCGTAATTGTCCCGGGCCGTTTTTCCCAAGCCATGCGCGTTACCTGGGAGCCAGCCGGAAGCCCCTCCTGTTAGGCCGTCCCGGTCGCCCTCTACGGGACATCCCGTAAGGCCTTGGTTGGTTGAGCCCTCCATCGCCGGGGTGAGGGTACGAGAGAGGTCGGGTGTGTTGAGCTGGACCGGGCTGATGCCATCCTCCTCCTCCTCCATGGTGGTAACCGCCCGGTTCTGGTGGTCCCGTCTCATCCCTCCCCCCGCCTCCCCCATGCCGGTAGGCTCCAGCACGCCCCTCACTTTCCAACCATCCATCTTGGTGTCCGGGAGGATACCCTGGAGAGAGACGTACACGTAGGTTACGGTAAATCATGGCCCAGAGTAGATCAACAGCAGGGATTGCTTCCCGGTGGGTCTGAGGCATGGTGGGTTTTGTAACAATCCATTTTAAAGTTGATTTGTCGCTGGTGGGTATCCATGAGATCTCTCTCCCCCCAGGCTCATCTGGGGAAGGGGGATCCTTCAACGCCTCGTCATATCAACTCCCCTCGTGAGGATTTATTATGTGAAACTGTCTCCACCTCAGTATACCAATGAACAAATGAAAAACAGTTCTATTCCATGTCGAAAAAGTCCCCACAACCCTTTGGAAAAGGCCTCATTTTAAAGTAAAAGGAAAAGTTAAAGTGACTGGGGGCATTTCTTTAACCGAGGGAACCGGGTATGAATCAGAGATACTCGATCGCTGCGTATCTCGGCCTCAACCTCACATTATCTGGAGGGTATTGCCTCTGGCAATCTCATATGATGTCAGAGCCTTCAATAAATCGTTTTTTTTACAACACAACAACACATGTTTCCAAGTATGCGTGTTCGTTTGCGTCGTGTTGTAGTAGAAACATCAGAGAGAGGGAGCCTCTGCAGCGTGCTGCAGTCTAATTGTGAGTGCAGACAAGCAGAGGAGATATTTGCTGAGGAGACTAAACACTAGGCCTCGCTCCAAACAAAAACCCAACTGAGCCCTTGACGATACCACATAGCGCCACCGCTACTCTCACATGCACTTACACACCCGCGCACGGCACACCACGCACACACCCGCGCACGGCACATCACGCGCACACACACACACACACACACACACACACACACACACACACACACACACACACACACACACACACACACACACACACACACACACACACACACACACACACACACACACACACACACACACACACAGTCCATCTCCCCACAATTCTGTAGTAATGGTTGGTATCCACGTCTGGCAGGAATGAAATATCGAGGCATGAGAGAGTGTATCGTGTTCCATCTATAAAACCAGAAACATCCTCCCAGGGCCCACAGACGTGGACCGGGGGGGAGAGCAGACAGCTCGGCGCAGGTCGGCGCCCCCGCGCCAACACGCCGTTCAGGCGCTCTCCAGCCGCTGACGCTCGCACCGTGAGTCACCGGGGGGGGCCAGTCAGCTCTCTGAGCCTCCCAGCAAGAGCTTGTGATGATCGCCGTAATCGTCGATACAGCAAAAAGCACCGCTCAATGTTTTATTTTCGGTTTATTCGGTTCCAGCCAATTTCCGTTCCCGTGAAACGAGGAAGGAGTAGAGGACAGGCCACCGTTGAGAAACAGCGGTGATTCAGGATGATCGATCGATGTAGGCGTGCAAACAACGAAGGAGCGCGGCAGACAGAAGGAGAAATACGTTTAACGAGAGCCGGGGAGACAAGAGGGAGGTCTGCAATCAGTTAGTCTTGTTGTGTGTCTTAAAATAGAGCCCCCCCTCCTCTAGCCTATAAACAGAAACATACTATTACTAGTAGACTGACAAAGCAGGCCTCCGAGCCAAGTGTGGGTGTGTGAATGCATGCGTGCTTGTGCGTGCGCGCGTGGTGGTGGTGGTTGGCGGTGATATGCGTGTGGCCACAACACACATGGAGATGGTTACAGCGCAGCCCCCTGGGTAATGTGGTACGGCGCGGAGCAACGGAGGACTACAACCGCACATTCTACCACTGGCGAGTTTGAATACTGGCGCCGAGTCAAAGTCTCTTGGTTTAAGTAGCGTAATCACTTTTCCTAATAGAGATAGTGCTAAGTAAATCATGGGATTCAAGAGGCATCACAGAGGAGCCCCCAAACGATAGGGCAGCTGTGGATCCAGGGACCGACGCAGGGTCTGCGTATTCTCCAGGAACAGCCCCCCGGAGCTGGCTCGTATAGAAGGAGTCAAGCCAGGAGGGGGTCGAGGACTGAACCCTTCTTAAGCGGTCAGATCTTTGGACTTTCTGGACTCGTTTTTGTTTTCGTTTTTCCAAGCTCACCATAAGTGTTTCGCAGTGAAAACGTTGGCCT
Source organism: Melanogrammus aeglefinus (assembly GCA_900291075.1). NCBI lineage: Eukaryota > Metazoa > Chordata > Actinopteri > Gadiformes > Gadidae > Melanogrammus > Melanogrammus aeglefinus. Next base: position 91,579 of record OLKM01001147.1, on the reverse strand, counting down.
CTAATTATCGCGACCGATCAGTCTTTCAGCAGGCTTTTTATCCAAATGAACTGATAATGGATTTGAAATGCATTATGTCACCAAGAAGTAGGCAGGAAGAGATGCCTACAGGTAGGTTGCATACATTGGAGTTTGAACCCACAACATTTATGCTGGGAGTCCCAAAGCCTAACCACTGGGTTCTGCCCCTAATTACTAGTAGTAATGAGCCCTTTTGGATTCACGATTTTTGGAGTAGCATTTTGAGTGTGCTGGATATGCATGGCAGTTTAAATGGCTTACTGGATGGCTTAGGGTTGAACACATAAAATAACTAAAAACAGCTCAGCCTCTTGAATCGGTTTAAAAGTCTGAAATTCGGTGAGGAAGAGACTTTAAAAAAATGCAAGAATAGCTGTTGATTGGGGATTGAGGATCGATAGGTAGAACCATGCAGGCTGGGGTTGTTGATGTGAGTCGTAAGTGAAGGGTTATTTAGCAGACAACGTCTGATTCAATTTACTTTAGAGCTGTAAACCCTTTTGTTATTCAGTTTGTTAATCTGATTGGTGAAGGCCCACAGTTATAGAAAAGTAATCATAAGTTGTAGTGGTGGTCCTCGCTCGGCTATGGTAACCCCTGAGGACAGGAGAAACTTTGGAGAGGCAAGTCAATCAGCTACCTGGCGCTGGAATCCCAGATCGGTGGGGGTCCGGACTGGATCTGGGTCTGGACTGCACAGTCCTACCCCGCTTCCTGCAAGCTTCCAGGACTTTCTCTCTCAGGATGACAAACAGATCCAAAGACGGGGTCTGGATTAAAAAAAGAACATCAAAAAAGGTATCATTCACACATTTAACATTCACACACCGATACCGTTAATCCTACAGAAAGCCATCGGATAATACTACGGCATACGCATGCACATTTCAATTCCATCCTTTTTTACTGGTTAGTGAAGGTAACTAGCAAGAAGGAACATATCCATAACTGTAAACCAAGTAGTGCCATTTTTATTTTCCACCATCCATCTCTACCCACATGGTCGTCCAACAGCTCTGAGCGATTGGCGCCAGAGTGAGCCAGCAGGTATTTGCTGTGGAACAGACGTCCGTCGAAGCTCTGCCAAGGCATCAGGGCATCGTTGGGCAGGGGGCCCCCACAGGCACAGTTGGCCCCTAGCAGGTGACCGAGGCCCCGGACATAGAGAGAGGCCATCTGCACGGCCCGACCGGAGAGGTAGGGCAGCTGAAAGACACACAGAGGACCACCATCAACACACACACATTCACGCACACACACACACACACACACTCAGTGAATCCATACACATGAGACAGATAGAATCAGCATATACACATACATGGACACATATTTATAATCATATTTCGGGGCAGACAGGCTGACAGACAAATGGGTTGGTGGACAGATGGATAAAGTGTATTGACATATATAATACGGACAGACTGCGGTGATAAACATTGACAGAGACCCATTGATAAAACGATAAATATACAGACAAACGAAGTGAAGGATGGAGAGACACACAGACTTGATTTATACCATATCAAACATATCATAAAAAAATAAATAGAGACCG
>OLKM01001147.1:77500-85000 GCA_900291075.1 Melanogrammus aeglefinus | reverse complement strand
CAGTCAACAAATGGTGTTTAGGATAACATCATTCATTGATAAAGTAACCGTTTACCCCCTCCCAGTTACATAACAGTCAGTCCGTGGGGCCCAAGTGAATCCAAATCAACAACTCAAGGGTAGGCATTTAAAAAAACTGCAATTCACAAATTGCTTAAACTATTTACGATGAAGAAATAAACCTTAAAAAGTATAATGATACTATTGAAAAGGCATAGAGTGAGTTATACCAAATATTAGACAAAACATTTCTCCCAAATAGTACACATATCAAAACAAAAGTATAGAGAATAGTACGTTGCAATAAGGTTTTTATCAAATTATTTATTCTTGTCTTCAAGGTGTTTGAAACTAAAACGTGAACTCGTTTTTCAGTGAAATGTGAAAATTAGCAAAGAATCGTTGGTACCGTTAATTATTATGGATTCTGCTAAACGTGAATGCCAGTCCCTGCATTTCTTATTTCAACTGACGTTCGTATTGCTGCTCAAAGAAAGCAGCGCACTGGGATGACTTAACATGTTGGCTTGAAGCGGCCCACTTACAGCTGAGAAGCCAAACGACTCCGTTGATTACAGGGTGAGAGACATAAACACAGTGCGGTTACCCTCCCATGTCGGAACGAGGCGCTAACATAAATGAAAATGAAATGGAGCAAATCAGTGTAAAGATTCAATCATTTGTCTGTGAAGTTTAAAAAAAAACCTGATTGGGGTTTTATCCCTCTGCAGCACAGGGGATTTAACCAATCAGATGATTTCCATAAACGTATTCCATTACTTGCTGTACCGTGCACCGTCACTCTACCGAAACGCAAACGGAGACATAAGTCATGGCGGTGGGTTGAAAAAAAACAAAAACACAAGACTAATAATAACAATTTTGAACGGTTTTAAAGAAACCCGACTACAATATCGACCGGACGGAAAGACTGAGTGAAAAGCTACCTGAAGCACCAAGTGTGTGACCAGACACAGAGCGGCGAGGAGGGAGTCTTCTTCTATGGTGCCATACAGCGGCGAGAACTCCTGGCAGTCGAAGATGGACAAGAAGTGCGCCAAACGGGGATCAGACAGAGCGGGCCCTCTGCCGAACCATAATGACTCCAGACTTGGCTCATCCTCTGTACAGAACACACAGGGAGAGAGAAGGGTTATACTCTGTATTGGATACCCATGTTGTCTATCTTTCTGTCATTGCCTAGACTCTGGAACACACTTCTCTACTCATTGGCAGGCACGACTTACTGTTAGGAATATCCTTTCACCATCAAGTAGAGAAAATTCAAGTGGTCTCCACTTGAATTATCGTGAACTATTTCCATCAAAAGGTAGAATTCTGGCTCAATCTCGATTAATTGGCAACACCGTTTCGCATTTCAAAACTAGGCAACACACTTTTTCTAATCCTTCCTCCTTTAAATGTAATGAAACACAGTACCTGAGATGCTGAGAGGAACAGGGTGGACTAATTCAGGTTCCTTCAGTGGGTTTCCAGCAAAGACAAACCACTCTTTGACAGCTGGCCCCTGCGTACCGGTTTCTGAAAACACAAGAAGGGAACTTTGACAAATAGTTTTGAAACCGATACTCCATTATCAGATCTCATAATGAATGAATGGGTCTTGCCGATGTATTCACAGTCCAAGAATGATTCTGTATTTTGTGTCTGATAGAGGAAAATATGGAAGCTCCAGATGGAGATACAGATGGATAAAGAGAGAGGGAGACAGCATGTACCTTTACCACAGGGCAGCAGTACGCCATAGATCCGCCGCCTGCAGGTCTTATAGACCAGTGCCTGAGGGATCAGCTCGGTGTCCTCTTCGTCCTCCATAGTGTTACTACACTCAACCACTCCTTCAAACACAACGCTGTACACCATAAAGCTCTCCGCTGTCATGTGCTTTTCCCTACACACCTGAGGAAACCAATGAAAGCCACAGATCTAGGCAGATCTGTTGCTTACTAGGCAGATCGATACGTTAGCGGGTGTTTTTGAATGAGCAGGACGCTGTGCTGAAATTACCTTTAAGATTTTCGGAGTGACATATCTCTCCATCACACAGGAGGTACCAGGGGGGACGTCTTGGAGGTCGACCCCACGGAGAGTTCCCTGCCCAGGCAGTAAGTAGGAGTGAACTCCCCTCTCCAGGAGTTTTCGGTCAGGGTCTGAGAGACCCAGTGACTGAGGGATAAGCCCAGGATTCTCCGCTCCACTGCCCCACACAGAGCGTACCAGCTTGGCTACAGCGAACACCTTTTCCCCTTTGGAAGCACCAGGATATAAAGGGTCTCCCCTGAGGAAACATACATCCAAGTTAGAGCAGCAAACGTTTCTTAATGTAAATGATTTAATTTTGTGGGTAATGAACATCCATTATTGGACAAAAAAAATCCATTAAATGTGTAAACAACCTTGGCCAATACCTGTATGCGGCCATAGCATTGCTCCTAATATGCTGCATCCGTTCCTCTGACACAATGTCATTGCCTAGAATACAGGCCAGCAGAGGTAGCTGGTTAACAGCCAGGCCCAACGTCTGGCACAGGCTGTCCTGGTTGTAGGTGACTGTTGTCAGTTGATCCAAATTCAGCTTTGCCACTGACAGGTAGGGGGCACTTTAAGGAAATAAAATTTTAAATAACTTAATAATAACAAAATTGAAAATAATGTTATAAAAAAAGAAATTCTGTAAATTAAGCTCAATAGACATACAACTCACAAATAACACGTCAACAAATAAACATTTGAACTTTTTGACCTGTTAAAAATGATGAAGTCAGAGTCCTGTCCCAGAATGCCCATGCTGCATGGCGACGAGCATAGCTGGCGATCTCATAGTCAGCCTCTCGCACCGAGCAAAACACCTCCTGACCCAGTGACCTAAGCAAAAGTCATCTTGGAATATGTCAGCAGCAATAGGCGTAGCCGCTTGAATACTTGGCTGCACAGTGTGAGTCACGACGGTAAACAAGGCGAAGGGCTATTAACGGCCACTATTGTTGAGCGCAGAGCTGACCTAAGGGCAAAGCGTGTGAAAGTAGCCAGGCCAGATGGGAGACAGAATAGCCCTCGCCCCGGCTGCACCCTGTGGATTCTGATGTGACGGAAGACCTTGGAGATCTCCCCGTTGACTCTGCGTCGCCTCCTCACCTTAGCAGGAGAGAGGGAGTGGTTGAACAAACCACTATTTACCTAGCTACTACTATTTACCGGTTAGTCACTAAGCATTTCATCCACAGCGTTTTACAGTGACTATACATACATGTCATCATGAAGAAGGTAGGAGTTAGGCATTCTGCTTATTAAGAATGCCTAAAGGTAGATTATGAACATTGGAGAGCCAACCCAATCCTTTTGGCTGGGAGTCAAACCCCCTTGCTGCTACACTTTCCCTGCTGCGCCTCACGTAATGAGCACCTGTCTGCAACACTGCCATAAAACCGTGTGAAGCTATCCAAAGGAGTCCCTCCATGTTGTCTTACTGCTACACCTGAACAACAGGGGCAATATATCTATTTAATTTGGCTCCTACAAGCCCCATTTGTGGTTTGCAGAATTAATGTGGATAAGAGATTTGGCTGTAAATCATTTAAAGCTTAACTAGCATACCCGCAGCACTGTCAAGGCTTCCCCTGTTGTACTGCGTGAGCTGCCCTTTACACGTTTGATCAGGAGATGAGAATGGAGACATTGGACACAATTGTTGGTTTGAAGAAGAGGTTCTATCCTTACCCACTCTGGTCTCTTGTGTTCATCCACCACCCCGTCGAAAAAGAAGACCAGCCTGATGTCTGCGCTGGTGAAGGCCTCCACCCAGCGTACCAGGTGGCTCATGTACTCCTTCCACTGGCCCCCACACACCCAGTCCTCACAGGAGTACCAGGAACGCAGGCAGGCCATGCCATCCACCACTAGTGTGGGACCTAGGGATGGAAATGTAAACATAACCAAATAAAGGCCTGTGAGCAATATAATGTGGCGCGAGTGCACAAAAATATGATAATATACACAGGATCCAGGGCCCAGAGGATTTGCCAATTGTTTGACAATAGGGCTTGTTCACAAAAATGCATTATAGGGTTTTTGGTTGATTTGGGCAGTTTGAAATACAACAATCTCTCCCCATTAATGACAAATCCATGTATGCATATATTTAAACCATAACCAGATACAAATTTAAAAATGCTTATCATTATTTTATGTAGTTGTATTAAGTGTGTTTAGAATATGTTATTTTGACTGAGATCCACTCAACTGCTCTTGGCTGTAGGTAGGCCTACGTGCTGGCTTTTGGACTGATGTTGCTGTGCCATTTTCCTGAGGTTCACAGGCACACACACGCCTGGGCTGAAATGGTCCATAAATTGTTGAAGACCCTTCACGCCCATTTCTGTGGACAGAGTAAATAACAGATTGTTTTTAATAAAACTGCTTACGTAATTTGAGCATAAAGTTTCATTAGTATCACAATTTAAGCACATAATTCCGTGCACGTAGCCTACGGCATATGAAACACCAAAGTCTGAAAAAGTTTGAATACATGCAAGTTCGATAATAACATAGAAAGGGAGTGATGAGACGGCTGCATCATTCTTTGGAATAAACATCACTGAAACAAGAGATAGTTTGAATGGCTGAATGGTTAAACGTTCACCCGCATTTTAAATAATAGACTAGAATAACTTTGATTATAACTATTCACGCCGGTGGAAAGTAATCAAGAAATTATGCTTATTATGCGCACACAGTACTCAAATTGTACAACTGGGAGACGTGGCATTACACGGCATAAAGCCTACTTTTTAGAGTAAAGATAGTACTGTATTAAGCTTACTATAAGCGCGTTTAGCAGCTTTGGATCGGGATAAACGTAGGGCAGCAGCAGAGCAGCGGCAGCCCTTGGGATATCGCAACCGGTTCCTGTTTTCAACGTCCTGCGTCATCACGTTGCAAAACAAAGAGCACGTGTTCGAAACTTTTAGCGTGTGGCGAACAAGAGATTCAGATCTATTTACATGAGATCATGCTGGCTGAAAAACGATCGAATAATTTGGTCGGGAAAATGAAATGACGACAAATAAATATGATGTACTTATTTTCCCCTTTGTTATTACTTTCAGTCGTTTTATGAATACATAAAATATTTGGCATGCAATCAAACAACAGCAAAAGACAAAAACGTTGGTAAAGCAAAAAGCCATAGGCTACTTCTAAAACAAAGTCCATTAAGGTCATTTTTGAGGTGAAGGATATGTAATGTTAATGTTTCATTGACTAAATGGAATCAACCATTAACAATGGCCAATGTGGATAGCCTAAGAACACATAGATCCCTTAAGAGAGGCAAACTGGAGCATAGGCTACATATTCTGTTCATGAAACGTTCTGCCTTGGAAAAAACCTTTATCACTTCTTTTTCTTTTAAGTTCAGTAAGCGAGAGAAGCAAAATGTCCAACAGGTAGGCCTACTCCTTAAAATGTTGCTTCAGTTTTAAGCTTTTAAGTCTATCTCCAACCACAGAGCATAGCCCCTCTGTGCTCTGAGTAAGCCAGGGTTACAGCATAGACCATATGCTTGCTGCCACTCCAGCTGTCAGCATCTGTCCTTCCCGAGCCAGATGCTCTGTGGACACGGGGAGTCCCTCCATTGTTGTCCACTACGATGCCACAACCAGTGTTTGGGTTTGTTGTCTATTCACTAGTCCTTTTCATCTTCCTCCTCCTTCTGCACCAAACTAGAGGTACCTTCGAGCAATCCTCCCCCTCACCCCCCAAAACACACACACACACACACACACACACACGTGCAGCGCACACACACACACACACACACACACACACACACACACACACACACACACACACACACACACACACACACACACACACACACACACACGTGGAAACACACACACACACGGACAGCATGGACACACACGCACACACTTACACACACACACACACACACACACACACACACACACACACACACACACACACACACAATCACTCACATGGATACACAATCACTCACATGGACACACACACACAAAACACACACACACACACACACACACACGCGCGCGCAAGCCTACTTTCAATGGTCTTTCCTCTCCCCTGCCTCCCCCCCCTCCCTCCTCCTTCCCCACTTATCCACTTCACAAAGCTTGACTCAGAGGCAGATGTCCAAGGAGCACACGACTGCCCTTAACTCGCTTCCCCACACCCTCCATGGGCAGAGGCTCAGCGGTTAACCCCACCCCCCCTCCCCACATATAATGACAACGCAAAACACACACACACACACACACACACACACACACACACACACACACACACCACACACACACACACACACACCACACACACACACACACAACACACACACACACACAGACACACACACACACTGTTATCCAAATCTTCAGTTCACCAATTCCAATTGAATGAATCGATCTCTCGACCCCCCCGCCATCCCCGCAACACACACACACACACACACACACACACACACACACACACACACACACACACACACACACACACACACACACACACACACACACACACACACACACACACACACACACACACACACACATATCCATACACACACATATCCATACACTCACTCCATGCTGAAATCTCCCTGTGCCCCCCCGTGCCCCCCCTGATCCCCACCACCCCAGGGTCTGACCTCATGGCAGGGTCCAGGTCCATATCTCTGCTGGCAGCTGCTGGGACTAATCCTTCCCCTGGAACTAAGCTACTGGTTTCCAAACTGTTGCCTCGGACTTCAGGGGCTATCAGGGAGATCACAAGATAGGGGTCTCAAATCAACCCATGGACGTATGGGTTGAAATAAATACACATTATTTTTAAATGTTGTGGTTTTGTGTGATGAGGTGAAAAGATTACATTTGAGGTGTTTGGCAATGGGACGATATTAAACCGTTGTTAACTTATTTCCAAGTTTTTTCCTCGCTCTCCAACTAATGATCTTGTTATCTTTGTTATTTTTGGGAGATCATATATATTTATCTTTTGGAAAATATTTAAGGCTTCCAAGATGGATGGAAAATTATAATTAAATGTTTTCAAAAGGCTCTTTGCAATCTAATAGCTAATTAGTTTATAGGCTACTCAAGTGGAAAGCCATTCGGCAGATGTTTGAAAGATCTGGAATGTCGGCTCATTCACTGTGAAACCAGTAAAACGGATGAAAATAACTGATTCTAATGAACTGATAATAATCTTTCATATCTATTTTATTGTGTGTCCTCTATTGACTTGCTCACACGCGCTTCGTTATTGTTGCGCAAGCGTTATCAGCTCACCGACCAGCCACGCGACACTCTCTTTATTATTATAATCAGCGTACCGATCTTTACCGCAACACCCGGGAGGTCTGAATGGCTCGCGCTGTATGTATCTAAATATATTGTGTGTGTGTGTGTGTGTGTGTGTGTGTGTGTGTGTGTGTGTGTGTGTGTG
>OLKM01001147.1:60000-72500 GCA_900291075.1 Melanogrammus aeglefinus | reverse complement strand
AAAAAAGTTGGTGGTTGCATGGGAGCGCAGTGGAAAACAACTAAAAGGCGCAACTGAGCAACCCGGTCAATATTTTCACTGAATCCATCTCCACGCATCAGCTCCAGCAGAACCTATTATCAAACCTTTTTGATATAAGGGAAAACGTGAAGGCTCTCTTCATGATTGTTTGAGGGTTGACCACACCAAACAGTGGAACTTGAACTACTTGTTGAGGGGGCTGTCAACACAATGGGACGCCCGTGCCTGTTCCTAGCTGTCACTGTCTCCCTTCTCATCCTCCAGGTACACATTTGAACTATTATTCATGACTTAAGTATAACATAGAAAGAATAACTCTTTTCTATTTAGCCTACAGAATAAACACATAATCTATCGACGGTTAACTCCTAGATATAGGCTACCTTTCACTTAAGTGGCAGACTTCTAACGAGCTGTAATTCTAACTTTTACTAAAAAAAACAAATACCAAAACCCCATTGTGTTATCCTCCCAGGTTTCCTGCTCCGGAGTGTTTGAGTTGAAGCTCCAAGAGTTCCTTAACAAGAAAGGAGTGACGGGGAATGCCAACTGTTGCGCTGGCGGTGCCGCGCCGCCACAAGGCTATCAGCAGTGCGAATGCAAAACCTTTTTTCGGATCTGCCTGAAGCACTACCAGACCAACGTGTCCCCCGAGCCCCCCTGCACCTACGGCGGGGCTGTGACGCCCGTCCTGGGCTCAAACTCCTTCCAGGTGCCGGAGACCAACGCGGACAGCTTCACCAATCCCATTAAATTCCAATTCGGCTTCACGTGGCCGGTAGGTTATTCTTATGGAATTACCACAGAATGAGTGACAGTGATGATGTTGTTCAGAACTAATGTAGGGTAAAGTGTAGTTTATATTCTTCCTGTAACAGTAGGCATATACCCTAAACATTTTTCTTCAAATTATACTTTATGAAAAAAGATTTGGTCAAGATGTCAGCATCGGAATGTCGCGTTGATTCAATTATAATTTTGCATGTCGGTTGTTTGGGCTGTGTTATGTTTAAGTTTGGTAGGCCTTCTAGTGTGTATCTTAGAAATGTATAGACCCTACAGCAAATAGACCCTCGTCGACGCACGACTGGGGTCTTTGTCAATGACGTGAGGGGCTCTTTTGTCGGGGATGGATAGGGGGATGGGGCGCATCGTTTTTAACCAAACGGTAGGCTACTTGGACCCACGGTGGTGGGAAATGTAACATCCTCCGAGTTGGCACATCATTGGCAGCACAGCGTGAAATTCCGCTTCGTTTGCCTTTACGGCAATGTTGTAGTGTGATAACGGTGGAGGTGTTAACGCGAAACAGGTAGTCGCCTCTATTAGGCCCCTAATCAACACGGGGACTTGGGTTTCGAAGTTTATTGGGAGGTAGGCCTACCTTCTACCACAGTAGCCTGCAGGCTGATGAAGCAGCTGTTCACCCCCCCTCCCCACCCCTCACCCTCGGCTCTCCTCATTCTTAAAGCGATGTCTTTTGTCCCCTCAGGGAACGTTCTCTCTGATCATTGAGGCTCTGCACACCAACTCCCTGGAAGATCTGACAACAGGTGGGTGTTCAACCAACTTCGCGACAGACCAGTGGTTCACAACTTTGGATGCAGAATATAAATGCCTAGGCTGTGAAGAAGCAGATTTCACAGTTTTCATGTTTTTCAACCACAAAAGCCTTAAGGATTGTAGCCTGTTGTATCTATTTATACAATCATTTTAATTTTGGAAATAATCCTAACCATTCAAGGGAGGGGTTTTATGAGACCACATTTTCTGGAATTACCCTAATCTTATTTTATCTAACAGTGTAATTATGGGAATGTCATACCCTTGTGATAAAGGCTACTAGTGAATCATATGTTTGGGATCATGTCTAGTGCCAAAAACGGTGGCAATGCCTTCTGCATCCATAAAAGCATAACATCGCCTCAGCAAGCACTGTTTTCAAGCCAAGAGTGTAGCTAATCCACGCTTTGTAACACACACATACACATCTTACGGTGGGCTCCACAGCCACTCGGCACTAAGGTGCTAAAGTGCCTTTTTATCTTCATCTCCTCCTCCTCCTCCCGCTACTTCCAGCACTAATGACCCCTACTATTCACCCCCCCCCCCCCCTGTTCCAGATATACCGGAGCGCCTGATTGGCCGCATCACCACCCAGCGCCACCTGACCGTTGGCGAGGAGTGGCACACCGACCTGCAGAGCTCGGGCCGCTCCGAGCTGCGCTACGCCTACCGCTTCCTGTGCGACGAGCACTACTATGGCGAGGGCTGCTCCGTGTTCTGCCGGCCCCGCGACGATACCTTTGGCCACTTCAGCTGCGGCGAGCGCGGAGAGATCATCTGCAACTCGGGCTGGAAGGGCCCGTACTGCACTGAACGTGAGTACTGCCTCCCCCCCCCCCCCCAATCCATCGATCCCGTCCGCATCGCCGTGACGACCCTCTCTATCGGGTTCCCATCGGGGTTAGAGAGTGAAGGGGTGAATGGGGTGGTGGCGGGGGAACCGGGAGGTGTTTTGGGTGGGTGGCGACGGGTGGGGGGGGAAGAAGATCTGTGACAAGACACTTTTTTCCGACTTTTATTTCAATTTTTTTTAAGAGCCTCTATTTTTGCCTCTACCCCCACTGAGCGGGGAGTCGTGTGCAACAGGCGTCAGGCAGCTCGCCCCCCGCCCTCCCCGCCCTCCCCTCCCCCCCGTATCAGCAGTGGTCTCCATTCTAATGAGCAGTCATTTACACGCCGCGTGCCCTCCATTAGACCACTGGGCCTCCCCGCTCCAGCATTCCTCCCCGATTGGCCGAGCGGCGGTCCTGTATTGTTGGGATCGGGGCTGGCCATTGGCTTAACTGGGTTGTGTATTGTTTTGGAGGGGGCAGCTGCTGGGTGAGAGCAGACAATAGAGCAGCTGTCTGGTGGTTAGCTCCACACAGACCAGCTGGCCCTGGGGGGCCGGGGGGGCCGGGGGAGGGAGGGAGGGAGGGAGGGAGGGAGGGAGGGAGGGAGGGAGGAGGGAGGGAGGGGAGGGAGGGAGAGGGGGGAGAAGAGGAGAAAAGGAGGGAGAGTAGGAAAGGAAAGTTATGAAGAGGAGAGGAAGAGGGGGAGGAAGGGGAGGAGGAGGAAGAGGGGAGCAGAATTAGATTTGGGTTAAAAAAAAAAGTAGAAGAGAAGAGTAGAAATTGGAATAAGGAGAGGAAGGCGGCCATAGGCCAGAAAGGGGGAACTTCTGACCCACAGTCAGGGGGAGAAAGAAGGCTTTGTTTTGGCCCCCTTTGTGTTGGAGGGAAACCGTGTTAAAAGAGAGGGCTGGTTGGCCGGTTATTCTCTTGGCGACTGCGGCTGTGGCAGCCTCATGCAGAGTGCCCCTATGACGAGCACTTCCACATGTTTCAGCCACACACACACATCAAGCAAACAAATGCGCATGTGCTCATGTTCTTTACTCTTCCCCCGCAGCGACCTGTCTGCCCGGCTGTGACGACGAACACGGCTTCTGCGACAAGCCCGGAGAGTGCAAGTACGTAAAAACACTTTTGACTGCATGTCGTGTTCATAATTGTTTGGAACACTTTTAAACGAACCATTTCAGTGAAGAAATAAATTTTAAAAAAGAAAAATAAACAAAAGCAGTTTCTAATCCATTGTTGTTTTCTTTCTGCGGTCTAGGTGTCGCGTGGGCTTCAGCGGCCGTTACTGCGACGACTGCATCCGCTACCCCGGTTGTCTCCATGGCACCTGTCAGCAGCCCTGGCAGTGCAACTGCCAAGAGGGATGGGGCGGACTCTTCTGCAATCAGGGTACGATTTCTGATTGCACCCGTCCATCAATGGCCAGTTCTCTGTAACCAGTCGGTGCTTTGACATGTGATTATCGGAATCCCTTATTCATGTTGTTTCTCTGTGGTGGTTGGTTCCAGATCTGAATTACTGTACCCACCACAAACCATGCCTCAACGGTGCTACCTGCACCAACACCGGCCAGGGCAGCTACACCTGCTCCTGTCCCCCCGGGTTCGCAGGGGCCAGCTGTGAGATCCAGGTCAATGAATGTTCTGGAAACCCCTGTCGCAACGGAGGCAGCTGCACTGTAAGTAGTGGTGTGAAATCAGAGAGCAGCATTTGGAAAAGCAGCACATCAAAGTAACAAACCATGGTAGTAACGTAGTTTACTTTCTTGCCTTTAGGACTTTGACAGCACCTACAAGTGCACATGTCCCCCTGGTTTCTACGGGAACAACTGCGAGCTCAGCGCCATGACTTGTGCCGACGGGCCGTGCTTCAACGGCGGGCGTTGTGCCGACAACCCCGAGGGAGGCTATTTCTGCCAGTGCCCCACGGGATACGCCGGCTTTAACTGCGAGAAGAAAATCGACCACTGCTCTTCCAACCCGTGCTTGAATGGTATGCGGTCTACATGTCAACATACATTTAAGTGAATTATGATGGCAATTATAAACCTGCAGTTTACCACAGAGACTGCAATGACATTGTCTAACCTCGGGCCGTCTCTTATCACCACAGGTGCAGGATGTGTGGACCTGGTCAACTCGTACATGTGTCAGTGCACTCAGGGCTTCTCCGGCCCCAACTGTGAGGACAGCAGGGGAAGCTCGGGCCTCTGTCTCTCCCTCCCCTGTGAGAATGGCGCCACCTGCCAAGAAGCACCAAATGGATACACCTGTACCTGCCCCCCAGGTATGAGAGCAGACAATGCAGCGTCTAATCTTAAGCTTATGGGTGCGGTCGGCACCTGGTGGTTTATGTTGCAGCCTAAGTACTTCTCTTTGATAGGGCCTAAGTAGCGCCTTACTATAGAACATCGTGAGAGTTACAATGACATAATATATAATAATAATAATAATAATAATAATAATAATAATAATAATAATAATAACATAATAGTATATTTAAAAGTATATATAAACTGCCCTATGATCAAGCTCTAATCTAAACCCGACCCTCTTTTCCTCATCTAGGTTATATCGGCAAAAACTGTAGCTCTGCCATCTCCCGTTGCCATCACAACCCGTGCCACAATGGCGCCACCTGCTACGAGCGCGACGGGCGCTACGTGTGCTCCTGCGTGCCAGGCTACGGGGGTCACAACTGCCAGTTCCTTCTGCCGGAGGTGCCCAGGGGACAGCCGGCGGTGGAGGGGCCGGACCGCCGCTATTCCTCGCCAGACGACGGACACGACCAGGACGAGGAGGACGAGGAGGAGGCGGGCTTCCCCTGGACGGCGGTGTGCGCCGGCATCTTCCTGGTGCTCGTCATCCTCATCGGCTGCTCGGTGCTTGTGGTGTACGTGCGGGTCCGGGTGCAAGAGCGCCGCAGTCACCACGGCGACAGCGTCCACGGCGACAGCCGCGAGACCATGAACAACCTGACGACCACCAACAACTTTCAGCGCGGCGACAAAGAGCCGCCGGCCATGACCACGGCGGCGTCAGTGAAGAACACCAACAAGAAGGTGGATTACCATTCGGAGCTGGCGGGGTCGCTGAGCGGGCTGAGCGGGGTTAGCGGCTCAGAGAAGAGCGGCTTTAAGACCCGCTACCCCAGTCTGGAGTACAACCTGGTCCACGAGCTGAGGCCCGAGGAGCTGCCCCTGTGCAAAGAGGAGGAGCAGGATGGCCCCTCGGCCATGGGGGACTTCGTTCACGAACCAGAGATGGAGGAGGGACGGAGGAAAAGATTAAACAGGTACGGGTCGCTTGAACATGTTCCCATTCATGAAAGATGTTCTACACAGTATATCTTTTCTTTTATACAACTATACAATTTAGACTGTTAAAAGGGGAGAATCCACACCTGTAAAGATGTTGGTAGTATCTAATGCAGAAATAAAGCTAATCCAAATGAACTAACAACCCATAGCCCCTTCCCTTAACCGAGTGCAAGGTCTCTGCCTACGGTATTAATCTTTTTCTCGTATTTTTTTGCTCTCCAGTGAGGTGTCAGATGAGAAACAATCAGAAGAGTCGCAGCCGTGCTGCAGCGACGCACACTATCAATCGGCCGTCGATGATGAGTGCCAATCAACGAGTGACAGCAAATACCACTGTGACAGCCAGTACCAGTGCTCAGCTGGCACCAAATACCAGTCCATCTACGTCATGTCTGACCAGAAGGACGAGTGCATCATCGCTACAGAGGTGAGATCAACATCCTAACTGCCGTCTTGACTTCATTCATAGCTTTTCGTGACATTATTTTCAATGTTAAAACCCCTAGTTAAGAATTGAATGACGCTATAAGCCTACATCTTTTAAAAACAAACAAGATCACATTAAGGTTGATTAGGGTTGATGTCATACTGAAACCACAGCATACTGACAATTTTCTTTCTATCCATGTTCCAGGTATGATAGCGGTGGAGACCCTGAGTGGTAGAGCTGCCCGTGTCTCCATGAGGTGGTAACCTTGCCCTGGAGTATGCTGCTGTTTTCCTGCTGCTGCTCCTGCTCCTGTGGAGAGCCATGAAGCAAGAGGCACCAAGGAGGACAAAAGAGACACCCAGCGGGCCCCAACCCTGAGGATCGTTTTCAGTTTCTCTGGATGGTTGACGGTGTGTTCCAGAAGGCCTGTAATGGTTGACGTGAACGACCAGAACAAACTCAATCTCAACGTTAGATGCCGAAAACATAACTAAATGCTACAGAACTGACTGAAGAACTATTTTGATCCGTAAAAGGATTTGGGTACCTGACGATTTTGCTACTGGGATCAATACAGTTAGTATTGTTTTTTTTGTAGTGCTTAATCCAAGTGTAAGAAAGGGGCCGACTGGATTAATTCTGAAGGAAAAACAAAGAACTCTTTCATGACATCCGACATGGGGTGTAGACTTGGATGTAGACAAGTGTTATTGTAGTACTCTGGAGTACTGATTAAACAAACATTGTAGTACCTTTGGAGTACTGAGAACTTTGGAAGTGCCGTTGTGGTACTGATTTTGTGCTGTGGTTTAACAGTGAAGTGTAAATCGCTTGGACAGTTAACTGTCTAGTGTTGTATGTAGTGCTGCAGTGGTAGCAAGCTTGTATGTAGTGAGGGTAGAGTGGTAGCAATGGCAGAAATCCTCTACTCTGAACTAGCACTACGACGCTGGCTATTTTAGAAGTCCCCTCATCCCATAATCTTTTTTTTTTTTGGAAGCGCAACAGTGGCTGCTTTTGTCTTTTCTTTGTTGAGAATTAATTTTACAGGGAAAACTCATGTATTTCTTTTGTTTGTTTACTATAATCAAGGACTTTTCATGTGCCTTCCCATAGATGTAAATATGGAAATTGTTAAAAAGAATTTGGGACTTCTACAACAGCTGCGTCTGTAGCTCTGCCAGAAGCAATGTTGACTGAGCTGGCTCTCAGCAGACACTAGAAGACAATTGAAGACTCCAGTAGTGAATGCAGATTGATCCAACCTGGATCCTGTTGGGCCATACTGGCTCGAGTGCCATGAAGGTTTTTGATACAAAGGGCAATGTTTTAGGCAGTGCAGCTCGGGCCACAGTCATTTGAACCGAGACAGTGAAACAAATCAAACAAAAAGTCAGGGAAGCAAGGATTTTGGAGGTTTTCGGACACAAAATGTTATCCAGTCTATTTCCTGTTTTTGTGTGCACATTCCTGATCACATTCCAGATTATTTCCAGTGTTGAGATAACTTTGCTAAATTTGTCTGGACAGTTGCCTCGTGAAGAAAAAAACTGACCAAGGACGGTAGTCCCCAAAATGTGTGGGCTGTTATTGACTAGTCTTACTGCCAAGGATCTCGTTGCACTATAGGGTTGCGTGCATGCGTTCGTCAGTATGTGTGTGTACAGATTTTTTTGTGATGTTTGAGCTGCCCGCTCTGTCCCATTCGCTGCCCGTCTGCGACCATTAGCCAAAGGACAGACAACACCACCTTTTCCAATGGTTATGATTTATTGTCGATAATTTTCTTGTTGTTTTTTTGCATCTTTTAATCTAAACAAAGAGGTTGTATTCTTTTAATTTAATAATGTAATTATTTGTGTTCGATTTGTTTTCGTGTTGGATTTTGATATAATTTAAGTTTGGTTGTGTTTTTTTATTTTGCAGTTCATGTATGTATGTAAGTAAGTATGCATGTGTTAGGCACTTGAGACCACTGTGACTGTGTTGTATTTAAATGAACTGTCGTATGTACAGAGCCTGTCATTTTTTATTACTGGAAAAAAACAGCGCAATATTTTTCCAAAATAAATGCTAAATGAAATATACAATGTTTATTATTGAACGCATATTATTATAGATGTTGGCACACACACATTCACATTGTGGCACCTTTAAGATGGTTTTCAGAGACAACCCTTCTTCCGAATTTGGAAGTATAAAAATCTAACAAATTCAATCTGAATTTGCATTGTGTGTGTGCGTGTGTGTGTGTGTGTGTGTGTGTGTGTGTGTGTGTGTGTGTGTGTGTGTGTGTGTGTGTGTGTGTGTGTGTGTGTGTGTGTGTGTGTGTGTGGTGTGTGTGTGTGTGTGTGTGTGAGTTTGTGCGTGTGTGTGTGATTGTCTGACACAGCAGAAGACTGTCTCCATATGGAACCACTAAATGAGACAAAGACACACCCCATAATCACAGAGCGCTTTGCTAGTCTCCAGTGAGACCATGAGTCCTCTCTGTTTATGTGTGAGTATGTGTGTACGTGTGTGTATTGTGTGTAGTTTTCAGTGGGTTTGTTAATATGGCTGTGTGTGTGTGTGTGTGTATGTGTGTGTGTGTGTGTGTGTGTGTGTGTGTGTGTGTGTGTGTGTGTGTGTGTGTGTGTGTGTGTGTGTGTGTGTGTGGTGTGTGTGTGTGTGTGTGTGTGTATTCTTGGTTTAGGCAGAGAGGTATTTATAGCCAGAGACAGAAACCACCAGTCTGGATTTATTCCCGATCACCCCCGTCTGACGTCCCATTTGTGCGTACGGTGTGTGTGTGTGTGTGTGTGTGTGTGTGTGTGTGTGTGTGTGTGTGTGTGTGTGTGTGTGTGTGTGTGTGTGTGTGTGTGTGTGTGTGTGTGTGTGTGTGTGTGTGTGTGCGTGTGTGTGTGTGTGTGTGCACACGCCTGTGTGTGTCCTTCATGTGTGTGTGTATGTGTGTTGTTTGTGTGTGGATCTTTTGTGTGTGTGCATGAGTCAGTGGTCCTCATCAAAGGAGCTTTTTGGTTTCTATGTTCCACACAAATACACAGTGTGTGTGTGTGTGTGTGTGTGTGTGTGTGTGTGTGTGTGTGTGTGTGTGTGTGTGTGTGTGGTGTGTGTGTGTGTGTGTGTGTGTGTGTGTGTGTGTGTGTGTGTGTGTGTGTGTGTGTGTGTGTGTGTGTGTGTGTGTGTGTGTTGTGTGTGTGTGTGTGTGTGTGTGTGTGGTGTGTGTGTGTGTGTGTGTGTGTGTGTGTTTGTGTGCGTGTGTACGTGTGTGCGTGTGTGCGTGTGTGTGTCTGCTTTTGTATGTGTGTGTGTGTGTGTGTGTGGGTGGGGGGGGGTGTATTACAGTTTTTCTCAGTTGCTTTGGTACATTTCTCAGATCAGAATTGAAATTTGCAAAACAGTAAGTGCATTTCTCAAAACAATTCGTACAAATAGCAAAACGCCATGCATTTCATGCAGCTCAAAACCCTAGTTCGTTTCTCAAAAGTAAATATCTGTGTCAATGAACATGTCAAAATGTCCTTGTTTCATTGTGTACGGATAAGACAGTCAAATTGCTTAGTCATGTTGGCAATATAACAGTTTACTCTGGAGGGATATTCTGATGTAAACCATGGCTAAAGTTTTGAAGCCAATTATTGTAAATTTTAAGTTACACCTTAGTGTATGTGGGAGATTGATTGCAAGAGACTGGACAAGATTCACATTTACGCTTTCACTGTGCTGTAATTTCTTGACAGACCCGGTCATAGCTAGAAGGGTGAACATGGGAAAATCTCCTTAGGGTAAACTGTACATGCATTGCTGTAGGAATTACAGTGCAGTCATCCTACCTGCTGACGTTCCTGTCTGTTGGGCCACAAATGCTCAGACAATGTAACATTGTGTTACATTGCTATATATATATACTTGCCAGTTCATGGTTCAGGAGATGCACCTTTGAGCTATTCCAGTAAACTGGTTGATCGTTGGTTGATCTAACACTTCACACATTTCCCTTCTATAGAGAAAGTCAAGATTCAGCTGGTACCAATTTGCCAATTCAGGACAGATTTAGAAAAAAAGTCTAATGGCAATGTATAGAAATATGCTTGACATATTATGACAACTTGTTCAACCATTTTGCATGTAAAGACTTATGCAATGAACTAATGCCTAAATGTTGTGGGGGTGAGACTACTCAATAGCGACCCATTACAATTAATTTTGATCAACATGACATAAGCAATTGATAATGTAGGAAAGAGCAGAGAATTGTACATAATCATTTGCATGAATGTACCAAAGCATTTGCAACTTGTTCAAAGAAATGAGAAACTGCTTTTTTGATGTGCACCAACGAAACAATGATGTGAAGATTGAACAGGTAGTTTTGAGAATTTCAATTCTGATCTGAGAAATGTACCAACGCGACTGAGAAAAACTGTAAGCATTGCAAATAGAGACAGATAAACAGAAAGATGGATAGATAGATAGACAGACAGACAGACAGACAGACAGACAGACAGACAGACAGACAGACAGACAGACAGACAGACAGACAGACAGACAGACAGACAGACAGACAGACAGACAGACAGACAGACAGATAGATGCATAGACAGACAGACAGATAGATGCATAGACAGACAGACAGATAGACAGACAGATAGATACATAGACAGACAGACAGACAGACAGACAGACAGACAGACAGACAGACAGACAGACAGACAGACAGACAGACAGACAGACAGACAGACAGACAGACAGACAGACAGACAGACAGACAGACAGATAGACAGATAGACAGATAGATAGACGGACAGATACACAGACAGATCGGTAGATACACCTACATACATACATGAATATATATATAATGTACATACATACATATATACATACATTCATATATACATATATATAGATAGATAGAAAATATAATAGATACAAAAGTGAGTCCCTTCAGTGGCCAGTGAAAAAGGGTACAGGCGGGCTGGGTGGGGGGCACCCCCCCACCCAGTGAGTGCTAATGTGATCCAGTAGAAAGTATTTGCTTATGTTACACAAGTGCTGAGCAGTTGTTAGCAAATACCATGCTAAGCTTTCTAACTTTACCTATTTTCAACATCACAATAGCTTTTCGCTGACTTGAAAAATCACAGGAGACAGGCTTAAAGCTGGCCCTTTGTTGTAGAGACTGAACACACACACACACACACACACACACACACACACACACACACACACACACACACACACACACACACACACACACACACACACACACACACACACACACACACACACCGCATTCGCACGCATGCACGAATGCACTAGTGCGTGCACACACACACACACACTCACACACACACACACACACACACACACACACACACACACACCGCATTCGCACGCATGCACGAATGCACTAGTGCGCGCGCACACACACACACACACACACACACACACACACACACACACACACACACACACACACACACACACACACTCACATCTTCTTTCCCGTACCCCAATCCCTCCACACACCCCTCCATTTCCCTGTCCCTCTCTCCCTCTCTCTGTCTCCCTCTCCCTCTCCCCCCCCCTCTCTCTCTCTCTCTCTCTCTCTCTCTCTCTCTCTCTCTCTCTTCTCTCTCTCTCTCTCTCTCTCTCTCTCCCCTCTCCTCTCTCTTCTCCCTCTCTCTTCTCTCTCTCTCTCTCTCTCTCTCTCTCTCTCTCTCTCTCTCTCTCTCTCTCTCTCTCTCTCTCTCTCTCTCTCTCTCTCTCTCTCTCTCTCTCTCTCTCTCTCTCTCTCTCTCTCTCTCTCTCTCTTTTTTCTCCTCATCTCTGGTGTCAGTAGTCAAACAAAGCCATAGTCTCCAGCTGCCATATGGTACCACAACGGATCCCAGTATGAAAAAAAACTACAACTGTTCCAGGGTGATCCGTTACGTACCTGGGTCTCAGTTGTTAAAGTGTATGGTTCAGACGAAATGTGTTGTTTTTTTTTGCACGTGCGATTTCCATGGAAAGTGGCGGTGGTGTAAGTGGTATAGTAGTGCACCTGGAATCCCTGTTGTGGGTCTTAAGTTAATCTTCTGTAACTAGTAACCACTTGTCACACCCCTGCAACTCACTGTGGTGAGATGAATCACAGGCAAGGGCCCGATCTGGGTGATTAAGGTTATTCAACCAGATCAATAAGCTCTCTATTCATAGGTCCCAGCCGCTAAACCAGACCCAAACGTTTTTATTTCTGGTAGCACACACCGACACACACCCACACACACGGCACACACAGACACACACAGACACACACAGACACAACACACAT
>OLKM01001147.1:55000-57500 GCA_900291075.1 Melanogrammus aeglefinus | reverse complement strand
CCCCTTTGTTAAGTTTGAACAAATGTAGCAGTGACCACAGCAAGCCCAAGTCACACAATGACAGACAGCTTATTCAGCCAGTTCATCTGTCACCGCTCCCAAGGGACCCAGCTCTGATCTTTTCCCAGACTTCCCTCGCTCTCTTTATATATCTCTATTGCATTCTGTTGTCTCTCTCTCCCCCTCTTAATCTCTCTCCCTTTATTGGGTCCCTCAGCCTTCCCCTCTCTCTCTCTCTTCTCTCTCTCTCTCTCTCTCTCTCTCTCTCTCTCTCTCTCTCTCTCTCTCTCTCTCTCTCTCTCTCTCTCTCTCTCTCTCTCTCGATAGGACTTAAGTTTAGGGGATCCCACCTCTTTGGTATCACGCAACAAGGTGGGGCTGATTTCAACGTCAGGTGTTCACAGAGAGTTGACCGAATGCCATCCAATGAGGAACTATCTCTTCAAAGGACAACACTGGAGAAATTTGAAAACAGAAGACTGTTTGGGTATTTGCCGGTTTATTGCCATTAATCCCCTGGGGAGAAGGGGGGGGGGGGGGAGCGGCGTGTTTGTACAAAAAAAAGCCGTAGTCATTCCTTCACAGACACCGGGTCCTATCAGCGCCTTCTGGTCATTACTGGTGCATCGTGGGAACAGCCTGTCGAAGACAATGATTGGCTAGAACAATGGTGCTGAGGCAACACAAAGAACACGCCCACTTGGTGATGGGAAAGATCAGGCGAGAGAGCAGATGTTGCCACTCGGTGTAAGACAGAAAGGGAGAGATAGGGGTGAGAGAGAGAGAGAGAGAGAGAGAGAGAGAGAGAGAGAGAGAGGAGAGAGAGAGAGAGGAGAGAGAGAGAGAGAGAGAGAGAGAGAGAGAGAGAGAGAGAGAGAGAGAGAGAGAGGGGGGGAGAGAGAGGGAGAGAGAGAGGGGGGGGAGAGAGTAAGAGAAGAAGAGAGAGAGAGAAAGAGAAGAAGAGAGAGGAAGATAAGAAGAGAGAGGGAGAGAAAGAGAGAGAGAGAAGGAGGAAGAGGGGGAGAGAGAGAGGGAGAAAGAGGGTGGAGAGAGAGAGGAAGAGAGAGGGAAAGAGACAGTACATTGATGGCAGATGTCTCTGTCCTTTTCATTTGTATTAACTGTCTCATACGCCTCATATACATTCACAGCATTTAAGCAGTATTGTCGCTGGAGGACATTATCCAGATCTCTCGAGGGACGGCGCCATAGTTCTCCACGTTGGCGTCCCATAACAGTGGTGATGTAATGGCATGCACAGGGAGGTAAGGGTGTGCCCTTCCTTGCATTGATTGGATCAGAAACAGAGGATGTGCAACGTGCCCAGCACCTGAGGTAGTAGGGGCATGTATCATTGAGCCCAGGTTCCAGGCTGTAGCATTGGATTAAAGAAGGGGTACCTCCACCACAGCTTGTCAGCTGCCGGTCTGGGGGACTGGGCTCGTTCGTCTCTCTGGCCTGGGAGTGCGCATGTGTTGAAAGAGTTAAATCTTTGAACGCAATGTACAACTTTTTAGCGACAAACGACCAAAAAAACAACAAAAATCATTTAACTCCATTAGCCACTGAGAAGGATCATGTAGCCTAACATGAGGCTCAGTGCGGGAAAGTCTTGATCCGGTTCACATTTCAGTTGATTGCGTTTCTATTTGCAGCAATTGGGAAAATTCACTTATTCTTTTCAACCCTTTTAAACTCAGTAAGAAAATGCATTGGAACTCAAGGCAGGGCTCTTCTCCACTGCCAGATTTGACGTAAAGTCTGCTGGTGCTGGCATGGGGCCAGGAAACAGCAGGGATACATGTGACGGAATAAGTGCCAAGCAGGGGTGTGTCTGTCTTTAGGGTGCATGTCTAAAGTGTCTTACAATACCGTTAGTGCATTACTTAGCATGGGTGGCCCCAGAGGGACTCATACCCCTAACCCTGGCCCTGCTAATGCTGTGCTTTACCAGTGGGGCTAGACAGTGTCACTGTCTTTTGGGTGTGGGTCTGTATTGAGGGTGTGGGACCGTGTTTTGGGTGTGTGTGTGTGTGTGTGTGTGTGTGTGTGTGTGTGTGTGTGTGTGTGTGTGTGTGTGTGTGTGTGTGTGTGTGTGTGTGTGTGTGTGTGTGTGTGTGTGTGTGTGTGTGTGTGTGTGTCTATGGGTTTTGTGTTCATCTGTTTGGTGTGGGAATGGACCCTGGTCTGACTTGTTGATTAATGGCTAGCCAGTGGATGTGTGAGAACGCTCCTGTTTCCATGCTAATGAGTAGCACCAGATGGGAGAGAGGAGGCTCAGCAGACAATGAATAAAACACACAGGAAGCCAAAGGACATGAAAGGACAAAACTGTGCCTTCCTACTGAACTATTATGATCATATGCTCATATTGGCCCAGACGCTGAGGCATGTGTACACGCTGCCCCTGTGTAATGCTGGGATGTATTTAAGATCTGGGTTCATTTGAACAATGTCCTCGCCCCTCCTCTCTTGAAATCCACCTCTCCCCCTCCCTTCT
>OLKM01001147.1:0-50000 GCA_900291075.1 Melanogrammus aeglefinus | reverse complement strand
TGTGTCGCGTGCGCACGCGTGTGTGTGTGTGTGTGTGTGTGTGTGTGGCGAGAGAAGATGGTACTCGATAGACAGATGGTCCATTGTGACCGGTGACACCTGCCAGCTGCTGTACTGCTCCACATCTCTTCTCCTCCTTTCACTGGTTCTGCTTGTCCCCCTGCTGCTCTCCTTGCCGATCCTTCTCCGCTTTTTCTTCACTGCTTACTTTCCTCTTTCCACCTCCATTATTTCTCTGTTCCTTGCAACCTCAACTGTTGTCTTCTCTTCTCCCTTTTTCACCTTTCTGTATCTCCCCCCTCACACACACACACACACACACACACACACACACACACACACACACACACACACACACACACACACACACACACACACACACACACACACACACACACACACACACACACACACACAGACATACACACAGGCACACACATACACACACACGCACACTACCACACATGTAGACACTCTTACAGGTTAAGTTAGGCTATAGCCATAAACGTTTATTTCTATGCTTCTTCGTCCTTTCCTACCCAGATATAAGAGGTTGGAGGAAGAGGGAAGAAACGCAAGGTAATTTGGTTCCTTTCCCTGCAGCCCGACCAGACTCAGACGTTCACAAAGCCTGAGTAAACCATGCGACCAGATCTCACCTTGCCCCTCTATCTCTCTCTCTTGGACGGTTAGCCAGATTGGACAGCTGGCTAGCTGTGTGTGTGCGCGTGCCCATATCTCTTTTTGTATGTGTGATCCCGAAAGGTCAGGGTTCAAGCTGTGGTTCCCAGAGTTCCATGTTGTTCTCCTCCCAACAGGAAGGGAGGGCATTGTCCATAAGCTGACCCACACACACACACACACACACACACACACACACACACACACACACACACACACACACACACACACACACACACACACACACACACACGCACACTGCGCACAAGCACACGCACACACACAAACACACACACATGCGCACAAGCACACGCACACACACACAATTTCCTCATGTATAGCTTAAGTCAACACTTATTCACACTATGACCCTTTTCCATCTCATAGAACCCTTACATAGTTAATTCAGACGTACAATATATGAGTCAACACCACATACAAAACCATACCTCCACATGCAACACATACTTAGACACCCGTCCACTGACCCACATTCCTTGTGACTCCCCACACACGTGTGGATTCAAAAGGTCAGCGGCAGCCACATGTGTAGAACACATAAACAGTCTGTTCACTCTTCAAACATGGGTGGTGTCATGTACTCTATGTTACAAGATCTCCTCTTTTCCTCAATCAACAACAACTCTTTCTTTGTGTGTGTTTTCTTTCTTTGTGTGTGTTCTTCTTCCTCTTCTTCAGGCCACTCTCCATCTCTCTCCGTCTCCTCATCCCTTGCCTTTCCTCTGCCACAACTCTCCAGCTGTAGACAAGATTACACACACACCAGCTGCACAACAGCTGGTGTGTGTGTGTGTGTGTGTGTGTGTGTGTGTGTGTGTGTGTGTGTGTGTGTGTGTGTGTGTGTGTGTGTGTGTGTGTTTGTGTGTGTGTTTGTGCGGGTGTATGTTTGTGTGTGTGTGAGGTTGTGTGACTGTTTGTGTGTATATGTGTGTGTGGGGGGGGGAGGGGGGGGCGTGTGTGCATGCAGCCGGCAGACAGCTGCATACAGCTGCTGTATCCTTATAGTGATGTGACACGCTCTTTTACGGGCTTTAGACCCCAAGTGCACACAAACACACACACACACACACACACACACACACACACACACACACACACACACACACACACACACACACACACACACACACACACACACACACACACCCTTTTGAGCAAAAAGATGTTGGAATTGACTACCTCTTTTTCGCAGGGGCCAAACAAACAAATAAACTGAAATCTTAATTTTGTTATCATTAACTATAGAAGTTTGTGATCAAAATAACTGCAAATAGACCACTGAGAAACTAAGGATAACCGCAACAATTAAGGCATATATACTGTGAATACTACTTAACATGAACATGAGGATTCAAGCTCAGTAGATTCCTTCAGATTTTGGTGAACTAACGTCTTTAGCAACATAGGCAACACCGGTTGTCATGGCAGATAAAATGCACTGTAGCATGGGAGACAAAACAAATTGAACCACTCTGTAATTACCCAAATGGTCTCCACTTCATGGAAATAAATGAATAGAGTAGGGAACTAAGTAAATAGGTGCTGTTCAACGTGTCATAAAGCACGTCAAAAATAACACTTCACCTCAATCACCCTCATATATTGTGAAGTCATTGTCCATTCATCACAATTATGATGTGATTCATAAATCACATGGGCACAAGAAAAATACTCCCTGTCATGCCCCTCACAGCAGGGGGACCATCTCTCTCTCTCTCTCTCACGCACGCTCTCTCTCCCATTCCCTCTAGTCTCTCTCTCCCATTCCCTCTCTCCCTCTCTCCCTCCCTCTCCCTCTCTCCCTCTCTCTCTCCCTGTCTCTTTCATGCTCACAGCCCCTTAGTTAGAAGGTCCTGGGTTAAACTGGACAGACGCCTCTATGTAGGGTTCCTACGGGTGAGCCGTGTCCCTCCACTCCCCCCTCTCTCTCTCTCTCTCTCTCTCTCTCGCCCTCCCTCTCACTCCCCCCTCACTCTCTCTTCTTTCTCCCTTGCTCTCCCTCTCTCCCTCACACACACACACACACACACACACACACACACACACACACACACACACACACACACACACACACACACACACACACACACACACACACACACAGACAGACAGACAGACAGACAGACAGACAGACAGACAGACAGACAGACAGACAGACAGACAGACAGACAGACAGACACATTCCAGCATCTTAAAAAGGATTGCTGGATTCCCCATGTCAAAGCATTTGTTGACTGTTTGCTTTCGACCTGCTGTTGTTTTCATACTTTCTCTCAGATGTGGTTGTTTTTGTCAAAGCAGTAAATCAAATATCAGTGCTAGATCCTGTCTCCAGCTAAGACAATAATCACAAAGAATGTGCAAAGTTTACAGCTAGCAATTCAGAAATTGCGTGTATCATTTTACTAATTTGGCTTTTTGGAGAGCCAGAGCCAGAGCCAGACACATGCATGAACTGGTAGAGATTTTGCTTAAAGACAGCGGGTGTCATTATTACTGAAAAATCCAAGACCACGTAATGCCTAAAGGACATTCTCGAAGAAAATGCTAGTCATTGTAATGTTGTCCTAATTGCATTTTATGTTATAGCAAAAACAAATCTCTGTGGACCCTACGTACCTTCAGGCACTAGTATTTCATAGTTTATTTCTTTTTTTTAATTGAAAAAATAACGAGAGAAAGAGAGTAAGAGAAAGATTGATTCACTGCCTTACAATGTGCTTGACCTGATATTTGATACTTCATCAGGTCGTTTCTTTACCTTTTTTGTAGGCATTATCTTTTTGTATCTTTCCTTTGTTTCACTGCTTTGGCAATGAAAATACAAGTTCCATTCCAATATGCTCTCAATTGAATTGATTGAATTTAATTGAGAGACAAATTCGCTAGTGCAGCATTACATTTCTCACTAGAGTGATAAAAGTTAAAAGTAGGCCTATTACGTCCATGAATATGGCCTCGCTCTAGTTTCGCTAGAGACTTAGAAAACACTGACGTCGCCCTCCTCAGGTTATGAAGGACTATTACATTTCTGAATAGAATCATAGTATACAAGTATTACATCCATTCCTCCAGTAGGGCCGAGCTCTCTGAGTGGCCAACAACGTGCGTCGCGACGTAGGTTGCATTGGTCGCGACGTAGGTCGCATTGGTCGCTGTGTTGGTCGCTCGTCTGGCTGCTTTCAGTCGCTGTTGTCGCTGGCTGGCTTAGTCGCTCAAAGTCCATGAGCGTTAATCAGTTAATTTGCATGTTATCAACGGTTTTTTTTGCAACAGTTGAAGTACCAGAAAGCCATGCTCTCTGACGAAAGCTACCTACAGCTCTTTATTGCTACCTATAGCTCTTTATTGCTAATATTATTTAAATATTTTTCTATTGAAGTACAGTTTATAATGATGAAATCTTTGCTCTATCAGTATCTATAAAATATATTAGTTGTAATTTGGGGCGTATTCAAATAATGTATTTTATATATTAGATATAGCCTATTTGTTTTGTTAAATGTCGTTAAGCCTAATAAGGTATATTATGAACAAAGTTCTTCGTTATAGAGTGATATATATTTTAATTTAAGTGAAAAGAGGATGTCAACAATACCACAGTGGTACAGCACTGTATACCTTGGCCTACCTCATTACAAAGTTGTTTTTTTTAAGAAATAAATATCAAATAGGGCCTAATTCCCGGGACAAACTATGGCTACTACAAACTACAAACGACAGTTCCCCTGTTGAAGGTCTCTGGTCTAGACATACTGATGTTGCCCCCTTTAGGTTATGGAGGAGTATTAAATTTCTCACGAGTCAGGATAAATGTTTTACAGTTTTTCTCAATCGCTTTGGTACATTTCTCATATCAGAATTGAAATTTGCAAAACAGTAAGTGCATTTCTCAAAAAAAATCGTACAAATAGCAAAACACCATGCATTTCATGCAAAAGCCAGTCTCTAGCTCAAAATCCTTAGTTCGTTTCTCAAAATTAAACATCTGTGTCAATAACCATGTCAGTCTCATCAGAATGGCAAGTCCTTGTTTCATTGTGTACAGATAAGCCAGTCAAATTGCTTAGTCATGTTGTCAATATAACAGTGTACTCTGGAGGGATGTACTGATGTAAACTATGGCTAAAGTTTTGAAGACAATTATTGTAAATTTTAAGTTACACCTTAGTGTATGTAGGTGCAGTTTACCTCCGGCAACTAGGGGGTAGTGTTGTATTGCAGACCGCTGAGTTGGCAGTCTACCTTGTGTTCGCTGGCATTGCAGACGTTCCCGTTGCATAGCATGTTGAGCTGATAGCATGATTCGTGTGAGTCAATCCTGATTATTACAATTGATATTGTTTATGTGTATGTAGGAATTACTGTTTTTATTACGTTTGTAGCTTACATTGTTATTGTTTGTGATTGCTGCAGGACTTCTTCATCGTTGTCATTAAATCCAAACTTTGACATCGAGGAGTGTATTTCTTCAGTAGGAGATTGATTGCAAGAGACTGTACAAGATTCACATTTAAGTTTTTACTGTTTGTACAGGGGTAGGACTATTCCATGAACTGAGGACGGTTTAACAAACACAGAGTCAACGCTGAACTCTAGTTTGGTTGAACAGGTGTTACACCGAATTCTGCGACCCGTCGAAAAGTGTGACCCCAGAGGGCGCTGTTGCACATTTTCTGCAACATGCACGAGTCTGAAGCTAGACTCGGAACGGGTACGATCGTTTTGCCTGTGCCAACATCGGCCTGTGCCAACTAAACCAGAGGGGTGTTCCACGAACGGAGGTTTAACAAACACTGAGTTAACGCTGAACTCTAGTTTGATTGACCCTGTGCCAACTAAACCAGAGCTGTCGGTTCCACCACAGGGGTTATGCATTAGTTCAATCAACACGGGGTTGGTTAACACAGGGTTGTGCGCGTCAACGTCAAAAAGACGTGATGTATGGATCATGGAAACCCTGATCGAAATGGCGAAATGGGCCGCTTATTTCAATGAAATGGAATGGAATGACATTATCCAAGAAAAGGGAACGCTAAAGCCTCAGCAACCCAGAGATCCAAAGCCTGGCCCGCGTAAATGACTGCGGTCAAGCCAGCCGACCCATCGAGATCGGCGGTCAAGCCAGCCGACCCAGTTTTTTCCTGTACCTGTATATACTAGCCATTACGGTAATAGCGCCTCAGAACTAGTTTCAAAATAAAAGCATTTGTCTGGAACATACCGAAAGACAGTCATTAAAAGCAAATACTAAATATGGACGTTGTGATATGTACTTTCAAAATAAAAGCCCAACTAATTGACAAATGTAAGCTTATGCCAATAGTTTATTGGAGATTTAAAAGGAAACGCCCTGTTATGCCTTGACTCATTCCACTTCAGGGTTATAGGTCACGACCCCATAGGGTCACCAACGAATTGAAGACATTCTGATGTGGAGTTTCAAAATAAAAGCCCACCAAAGATTCCAATATCAGACATATTACATATGATTTTGGATTCAATTTAAAAAAAAAAAATTCCTGTTATTCCAGGCTCATTTCACTTCAGGGTTATAGTTCAAAACCCCATAGGGTCATCCAAGAAGTTTCAGAACATTCTAACGGTGTAGTTTCAAAACAAAAGTCCACCAAACATTCCAACATCAGACATATTACATATGATTTTGGATTCAATTAAAAAATAAATGCCCTGTTATTCCAGGCTCATTTCACTTCAGAGTTATAGTTCACGACCCCATAGGGTCACCCAAGAAGTTTCAGGACATTTCTGTGAGGGTTATGCAGATCAGATTAGCTGTTTCGAACTCTTATCTGGTTATACGTGTGTGTCAGACTGTGCAGTGATCAATGCTTGTAAGAGCCTTTAATGTTACCTAATTACAATTGGTTCACTTATTACACTACAGTTTATTTTGTTCATAAGGTAATAAGTTAACCTAAATGTCATAATAGGTTTTATTACATTTCTTTAATACATTATATTATGTTGTTAAATTGTGGGCTATTACGAGGCCAACTGTATATTTTTTTATACAATTAAATATTACATTAGAGGAAAATGAAAAAAATAGTTACTCACTAAGTTTTCTTAATTAAGTTACTGGTATTAGATTTATGTGCTATGACTACATAGGATTGTCAAAAGATAATTTATGTTTTTCACAACTGGACTAACTGCATTTTAGTAGAAAGATTTTTTTATTTTTTTTATATTTTATTTTATATAATGCATAATTGTTTGAATAAAGATTTTCAAAATGATTTTATATGATATTTTAATTCAGTTTTCTCTTCAGATTGTGGACAGAACCTTTGTAGCATATAAATTCTAATGTTCTATTAATAAGGCAACTTTATTTATATAGCACTTTTCATACACAAGGCAGACTCAAAGTGCTTCACATATAAACATTGTCATACAATAAAATAAAATAATAGATAAGTAAAAGAAAACATATGCAAAGAAATGAGTAAAATAGAAAGTGCAATGTATCTTTCTGGTAAAAATAGAAAAAAAAGGAGAAGTTAAAAAGGCATTTTAGTAAGTAAAAGAAAACATATGCAGAGGAATTAGTAAAATAGAAAGTGCAATGTATTTAAGACCAGATCAACAGTCTCTGGTACCCACGTCCCACGTTGGGACTCCAAGCCGACCTAAAGGAACGTGGTTCTTTCTCTGGGACTCCAACCCGGACTCTATTCCAGGACTCTAACCCAGACACAAGTCGGGACTCTAACCACGAACTAATGGCCTTATTCTGGGACTCCAACCCAGACAGACGTCAGGACTCTAACCCAGACATAACTTTTTCTCTGGGACTCCAACCCGACCTAAAGGGACTTGGTCCTTTCTCAGGGACTCAAACCCAGATTCTAGGACTCTAACCCAGACAGACCTTGGGTCTCAAACCCTTATCCTTTCTCTCTGGTATCAGATCAAGTATCTTTCTGGTAAAAATAGAAAATAAAGTGGAAAATAAAGGCAAAGTTAAAAAAAAAAGCGTTTTAGAAAAGAAAACATATGCAAAGAAATGAGTAAAATAGAAAGTTAAAAAGACAAAAAATAGAAAATAAATGCAAAGTTAAAAAAAGCTTTTTAGAAAGTGCAATGTATAAGATTTAGCAGAAAGGTGCTCAGAGTTGGGGCAAGTCTTAAATCCTCAGGGAGTTCATTCCAGCTATTTGTTGCACAGTAACTAAATCCTGCTTTCCCATGTTTCGTGTTTACTCTGGGGATAATTAACAGATTGGTCTCAGAGGATCTTAGTGGTCTAGAAGGCTTATGTAGGCAATTCTCTTACCTACAGGAAGCCAATGTAACGATTTAAGAATTGGTGTAATATGTTCAAATTTTTTGGTCTTTGTTAGAACTCTAGCAACAGCATTCTGAACAAGCTGAAGCTTCCTCAGTTTGTTTTGGGAGACCTGTAAGGAGACCATTGCAGTAATCAAGCTTTAGTGATAAAGGCATGTACAAGTTTTTGTAAGTCTTCGGTGGACATGAGCCCTCTTGGTCTTGCTCCATTTTTAAGTTGGTAATATGCAGATTTTGTAACTGATTTGATGTGACTGTTGAAATCTGATTCTGAATCCATGATAACCCCTAGATATCTGGCTTTGATTGAGGTTTTCAGGGACAGAGAGTGAAGGTGTTGGGTTACATTAAGCCTTTCCGTTTTAGAACCAAATACAATTGTCCTGTTTTGTCCTCGTTAAGTTGAAGGAAACTTCGGCACATTCATTCTTTCACTTGCTCAATGCACTGGCACAGCATATCTATGGGCCAATAGTCATTTGGTGATAGCGATACATAGATTTGCTTGTCATCAGCATAGCAATAATGGTCAATATTGTTTTTTTGCATGATTTGCCCTAGTGGGCGCATGTAGATATGCATGTAGTTGAATAAAGAGGGTCCTAAGATCGAACCTTGTGGGACTCCACATGTCGCGTTGGTTGATTCTGATACAAAGTCGCCAATGGAAACAAAGTAGTTCCTATTTTGTAGGTAGGACCTGAACTAATTTAAGACTGCCTGAAAGCCCCACCGAGTTTTCTAACCTGTCCAGAAGTATTGTATGGTCTACAGTGTCGAATGCAGCACTGAGGTCAAGCAGCATTAGTATTGAGGTTTTGCCAGAGTCTGTGTTAAGACGGATGTTGTTTACAACTTTAATTAGGGCGGACTCAGTGCTGTGCAGGGGTCGAAATCCTGATTGGAAGGTGTCATAGCAACCAGTTGATGCCAAGAAGTGATTAAGTTGCTGGGGGACAACTTTCTCAATGATTTTTCTTATGAAGGGTTGATTTGATATTGGTCTGTAGTTGTTAATAATAGAGGCATCTAGGCTCCGCTTTTTTAAAAGGGGTTTAATAACTGCAGTTTTCAAAGCTTTCGGGAAATTGCCTGACTGGAGAGAGTTGTTAACTATCTGCAATATGTCTATTGCTACTCTTAAAGAGGTCGGTAGGTTAAGTATCAAGGCAACAGGTGAATGGCTTTAGTTGTGTCACAGTTTCCACAAGAGTTTGAGAGTCTATAACATTTAAGCATGCCATCCTTGCCACGTTACTTTTGCCTGAACAGGGTGGCAGTCCAACATTATTGTTTGACTTTTGACTTTCAAAATTTTCAAATTAAAGTTTTCTACAAGATTATCAGCAGAACATGGGTTAAGAGGTGGTAGCAAGGAGATGGCCTTTTTAAAAAGTACATTAGAATCTTCATTGATATACCGTTTTTTGACGGTATTTGATTTTGTCTGTATGTCGGGAATGAAAGATATGTTAAAGAAAACACAAAAGTGGTCGGACAAGGAAGGATCAGTCACAGAGAGATCAAAAACATTGAGGCCCTTTGTGATAAGCAGGTCAAGAGTGTGCCCCTTACAATGAGTAGCCTCTTTCACATGTTGAGACAGTTCAAATGTATCCAAAATGGTACAAAGTTTTTTTGCACACTTGTCATTCAAATACTCACTATGAAAATTGAAGTCACCAGTAATAACTATACAGTCCAATTCTGTGGAGATGCTAGACAATAATTCTGTGAAGTCTGTGAGAGTATGTGGGTGGCCTGTAAATAATTAATAGGAGAACTCTAGGGGAGCATTTCAATACAGCACTAAGGTATTCGAATGATGGAAAATCACCAAATAACATCTGTTTCCCCTGAAACACATTTTTAAATACAGCAGCAACCCCTCCACCTCTTTTTCCAGATCTACATGCATCAAAAAAGTTGTAGTTGGGAGGAGCCGTCTCTATCAGAATGGTTGCACTGTTATTTTGTTCCAGCCATGTTTCAGTTAAAAACATAAAATCCAGTTTAGAAGTAGTAATAAAATCATTAACTAAAAATTATTTGTTATTAAGAGACCTAACATTAAGTAGAGCCATCCTGATGGTGCTGTTGATAGGCTTTAAGGTTGTTTTTGGTTTGGAGGCAATAGATATGAGATTTGTGAGGTTAGCAGTGTGTCTAAGTTTCCCTTTGTTTACTCTCTTAGTGGTTACAGCATGAATGCAAAAGTTGCCCTGTTTTGACGTAGGCAACCTTGGGTTCAGCAGATTATGTGAAACTTCCTTTATACTGTGTCTACGGCTGAACCCTTTTTTGTCTCAGTAATACCTGGTTCATCTGTTTTTCTTTCTCCATGGCGACTGGTTCTTGTTCCGTCTCTGTCCGCACCGTCCGTCCGGACGCATCTCGGGGCTCAGGGGTGCACGGGTGGCCGACGCATGCACGGCTCGCCTCTCTGGCGACGGCTTCATGGTCGGGCTCGGTCCGCACTGTTTGTCCGAAAGCATCTCGGGGCTCAGGGGTGCATGGGTGGCAGGCGCGTTCGTGGACTCTTGAAGGGGCAGGAACCGGTTCTTCAGCGGCAGGGTTAACTTCAGTGATGGGCTAATCCGGCTGATACATGCAACTTTAGCTTTGGGTAGCTTAGCATTTGGCGTTGAGTGAGCTTGTTGATACAGTTTGGTGTGTTGTTTTGGCATAGTGCCGACTCTGTGGCAGTGAGACGCAGCTGGAACTGTCTCTCTCTTGTCCAGCTTCGGGAAGGATACAATATAGCTTTGATCATCTTGTTGTGTATTTGTCTGAGTTAGCTCAGCAAACTCACCCATCGGAACTGTATCCTGGAGGAGTCCTTTGCATTTTTCTAATGCTGCTAGTCTCGTTTCAAATAAAGCCACTGTCTGTCGCAGTTTGGTGCATTTCCCAGTCTCCGTGCCTGAGACATCCGAGTACAGAGGCATGTTGGCGATAGGAAAGTCCAAGGCTTTTGCTGCGGTCTGATCCGGGAGTCATAAAAAGTGCCAAAATGTATTGTTGAATCGAGCGATGGAGGACGACGGAAACAAACATGAAATAAAATAAAGTAGATCTGAACGATGAATTAAGTAGTTTTTTCCAATGCCTAGCGGAGCTAGTATGTTCGAATGCTGTTTATCGACTACAGCTCAGCATTCAACACGGTCCTCCCAACCAGACTGGCTGAGAAGCTCCTCATCCTCGGACTGTCTCCTTCCCACTGCAGCTGGGTTCTGGATTTCCTCACAGACAGACCCCAGACAGACAGAGTTGGTACCCGGACATCAGGCACAAGGACGGTGAGCACAGGGACCCCCCAGGGCTGTGTGCCGAGTCCGCTGCTGTACACCCTGTACAGTGCCTGTGCCTCCACCCAGCGCAACACCACCATCAAGTTTGCGGATGAGACAACAGTCATCGGACTGATCACTGGTGGGGTGGAGACAGACTACAGGGATGAGGTGGCTCAGCTGGTGCCACATAAATAATCTCTCCTTAAACACAGAGAAGACTAAGGAGTTGATCCTCGACCCAAGGAAGAGGAGAGACCAGCACAGTCCATTACACATCGGCGAGACTCAGGCAGAGAGGGTGAAAACCTTTAAATTCCTCGGCACCTACATCAGCGAGGACCTCTCCTGGTCTCACAACACCCAGCACATTGCCAAGAATTCTCAGCAGCGGCTGTACTTCTTAAGAAAGCTGAGGAAATTTGGACTGTCATCCAAACTCCTCAGCAACTTCTACAGATGTACAGTGGAGAGCCTCCTGAGCAACTCCATCACAGTGTGGTTTGGAAACTGCACAGCACAGGAAAGGAAGGCTCTCCAACGTGTGATTAAAACTGCACAATACATCTGTGGAGCAGCCTTCCCATCACTTCAAGACATTTACAACACCCGGGTTACAAAGAGGGCACACAACATCACCAAGGACACTACACACCCCCAGCACACACTGTTCACACTGCTACCATCTGGCAGACGCTACAGGAGCATGAAAGCCAGAACAACCAGACTTAAAAACAGTTTTTATCCACAGGCCATCAGGCTGCTGAATGACTCTCTCAAACACTGATGACACTGTATTTGCACTATATCCAATACTGTGAACTGTATTTATTTTCAACTGTGTGAGCTTCATTTGCACTATGTACCTATCTACTAATAATATTCAATATCCAATGT
Organism: Melanogrammus aeglefinus; assembly: GCA_900291075.1. Taxonomy (NCBI): domain Eukaryota; kingdom Metazoa; phylum Chordata; class Actinopteri; order Gadiformes; family Gadidae; genus Melanogrammus; species Melanogrammus aeglefinus. Next base: position 37,791 of record OLKM01001147.1, on the reverse strand, counting down.
ATATATTCAAAAACTTCTATATTTCAATGTCTTTCAGGGCCTTCTGCTGTATGCGAACATTGCACATGCTAAACAGCATCTTATATTTAACTGTTTTTGTTTAACTAAATTCTGCTCTTTGTACAGATATTTTTAGTAGTTTAGTTTATCTACTTTATTTTGAGTATATTTTGTGTGAAGGGAACTTGCAAATTAAGAATTTCATTGCCCAATGCAAACTATGTTTCCATTGTGTATATGACAATAAACGATCTTGTATCTTGTATTTGTGAAACGCTCTCCTTCAACGCTGACTCTGACTCCACCAAAATCATGTCATGTCTCATATTGGAATTTTTGGTGTGCTTTTATTTTGAAAGTAAATATCACAACGGCCTTACACTTCCTTTGATAGTATTTGCTTTTATTGACTGTCTTTAGGTATGTACCCCATGTATCTGACAAATGCTTTTAATTTTAAACTGGTTCTGAGGTGCTATTACCGTAATGGCTAATAAAAACAGGTACAGCAAAAAACTGAGTCGGCTGGCTTGACCGCCAATCTCGATGGGTCGGCTGGCTTGACCGCAGTCGTAAATGCGTTAGTTACACGTCAAAACCATGATCCTTAATATGAGCCATGAATCCAATAATATCCCAGTTAAGCATTCTCACAGCAAATTCGGGCCTAAGGAATAAACTCACATGGAGTTAAAATTGACTCAATCCAAGTGTAAGACGAGATATTCAGTGATTTAGATTTAACAAGCATTCTCCAGAATCGCTGAAATAAATATACAAAAATAAAATCCTATTTATTGCATTAACTCCTCAAATGGTAAATGAAAAGTGCAAACATTGTGTAAAACACAAAAAAAAAAAAACTATAATAAACCATGGATCAATCACGCCAACAATGCTGCCAAATTCAATTATGCAACTCTGACACAACATAAAAATATCATTCCCACTGGGTCAACATTTCAACATCAAAACATTTGCAATGTCTTAATCTCATTTTCTAGAACCAGTATCTTCCTAGCAATGTTTTCAGTTACTTGAAAAGCATGGAAATGATCATGGAAAGAAGTTTCATGAGCAACCAAAGCAAAAACAACTTTACCATCATGCAGAATGATAGCAGATATTTTGCTGAACACCGGCATGTTTTCATCAGTGCTAGTGCAAACAAAGAGGCCAACACGATATTCAACACCACACTTGACCTTTGTGATTTTGTGATTTCTGCATATCTTGAAATTCAACAATTTGAAGATATGCAGATATGTCTTCTGTAAATTCTAGCCAAATACAGCTTGTTCAAGAGCTTTGATCTCAACTTTTTCCTCTTGGAGTTTCATCGGTTGTTCCAATGTCAATATTGTACAGGGCAGTCTGCATAAATGTGTACAGACTTGTACAGACAGATCATATTTCACACCGAAAACAAAGTGGGACTCGAATAGTTTGTCAAATGCATCGAAGGATGTACATGACTGGCACGGAAGAATCTTTCTGTCCAAGAGTTTCAGCCTAAACCATGAAGGGATTTATAGGTTAGCAACATGAATCTTGAAACCTGTTTGTTTGAAGTGCCTGTGGCCAGAAGATATGGCTGGGGGTTTCCTTCGATGGTCAAGAGGTGATCCTCGAGGCTTTGGCAGGACTGAAACACAAAGAAAAGCATCTTGAGATAAGTAAATTGTTTCTAAAAAGATGTTGCATGAATAATGCACAATATTTGGCATTGGATTAAAATTGACCGCACAAACCTTGTGAAATTTCACCAGATGATCTGTTGCTTCTGAGACACTGATCTTCTTGGGCTGCTTCCTTCCAGCTGGTTGTGGAGTGAGAAGATGCAGCAAGACAAGAAGAGAAGCCATGTCGCTATCCCACTCTGCATACAGTATAAATAACACAATTTACTTAAGAATCTCTATGGGTAAATATCAGACATGCACCTTTTCATCCGCAAGCTGTGGGTATTTGTTTTGACAACTTATCACCCCTACCTGGCTGGTCAGCAGTGTCAGATCCTTCATTCAGGGCAGATGCCAGCAGTTTTTTCAGGAGAGGTGTCTCTGGCCTCTTGGATGACATTGTCTTTAAAACTGGTGCTCCATTTTTCCAGGAACCTGGAAGAAGTCTCTGCTCCAAACATCAACGAGAAGTCCTGCAAAATCTAAAGCAAGGCAAGGCAAGGCAACTTTATTTATATAGCACTTTTCATACACAAGGCAGACTCAAAGTGGTTCACATATAAACATTGTCATACAATAAAATAAAAGATTAGTAAAAGAAAACATATGCTAAATAGAAAGTTAAAAAGGCATTTTAGTATTAAAATAAAAAATAAAGGCAAAGTTAAAAAAGCTTTTTAGAAAGTGCAATGTATTTAGCAGAAAGCTAAAGCAAACATAAAAGTCGTCAGTCTTGTTTTAAAGGTGCTCAGAGTTGGGGCAAGTCTTAAATCCTCAGGGAGTTTATTCCAGCTATTTGTTGCATAGTAACTAAATCCTGCTTTCCCATGTTTTGTGTTTACTCTGGGGATAATTAACAGATTGGTCTCAGAGGATCTTAGTGGTCTAGAAGGCTTATGTAGTGGAAGCATATCAGTTAAATATTTTGGGCCTAAACCATGAAGGGATTTATAGGTTAGCAACATGATTTTAAAATCAATTCTCTTACCTACAGGAAGCCAATGTAACGATTTAAGAATTGGTGTAATTTGTTCAAATTTTTTGGTCTTCGTTAGAACTCTAGTAGCAGCATTCTGAACAAGCTGAAGCTTCCTCAGAGTTTGTTTTGGGAGACCTGTAAGGAGACCATTGCAGTAATCAAGCTTACTAGTGATAAAGGCATGTACAAGTTTTTGTAAGTCTTCGGTGGACATGAGCCCTCTAGGTCTTGCTACATTTTTAAGGTGGTAATATGCAGATTTTGTAACTGATTTGATGTGACTGTCGAAATGTAAATCTGAATCCATGATAACCCCTAGATTTCTGGCTTTGATTGAGGTTTTCAGGGACAGAGAGTGAAGGTGTTGGGTTACATTCAGCCTTTCCGTTTTAGAACCAAATACAATTATCTCTGTTTAGTCCTCGTTTAGTTGAAGGAAACTTCGGCACATCCATTCTTTCACTTGCTCAATGCCCTGGCACAGCAGATCTATGGGCCGATAGTCATTTGGTGATAGGGATACATAGATTTGCGTGTCATCAGCATAGCAATAATGGTCAATATTGTTATTTTGCATGATTTGCCCTAGTGGGAGCATGTAGATGTTGAATAAAGAGGGTCCTAAGATCGAACCTTGTGGGACTCCACATGTCACGTTGGTTGATTCTGATACAAAGTCGCCAATGGAAACAAAGTAGTTCCTATTTTAACAAAAAGGAAAGGACTGCAATCGTTGAAAATATACATTTTTAACAAATGTTTCTAAAATTCAGTTGTTACCTACCAGTCCCTTAGTGTCCAAGAAACGAGGAAACATTTGAAGTCTGTCTTTCAATTGCTGTGGGTCCTCGAGCATCAGATTACGAAAGTGTTAGTGTTTCTCTCATCTTCTGGAAGACTAAATCATGGTGTGGTCAAGTATAGAGACATGGCCTCCATGCATTTATCTCTTGTTTGCTGGTCATCCGTGGAATCGAATGTTCTTGATGATGCTGGACTCCCTTTTAGCACCTCTCCTTTATGGGATGTAAATGGGGTTCTGTACTGACGCTGCATAGTCTTGATACGCCATTGAAGAAAGCCTGTGTTGCTCTGAATGTCAAAGAAATGTTCCTGAAAATATATTTTAAAATGTACTGGATCAAGTATAGTCAATGTCAAGTTTTTGAAGGATCAAGTGCATATATGCTGCTTACACACGAAAGATAAACAAACCAGTATATAACTGGCATCATTATTTTACAGTAGTTACAATGCAAACTCACATATCCCTTTCTTGAGTATGTGAGCAACAATGATGTGCACCATTAAGCGTCTTGTGGAATCTTTCAAACTACCAGTCTCTTCATACTCTTTGATCACAGTCATCCCCATCTAAATAACCAATGACATAAAATACAAAACACATTTTAACCAAAACAATTTTAAAAAAAAAACTTGGTTTAGAAGTCAGGCCAACAGACCAAGAAAAGTGTAGAAGTATGTAAATTATATAATTACATTTCTTGCGTGGGTGCTGTTCATGACAGGTTGAATCATTTGACTTCCAGCATCATTGTCACTGCTTAGACTGGTTGAGATGGACATGGCATCCGTTAGACTTGAGGAGGAATCCCAGCTTGCTGCAGTACAGTAAAATCTGAGGATCACAAATCAACATCAGAATACAGGGAACATACAATACGAAATCTACCAACTCAAAACTACCATATAAGAGCAATGGAGGACCAACAATTACAAACTACTAAATACAAACATATGGGGTCCAATCACCTGTGTACTATATATTGTCAACATTCATATTCTCTCCTGTTAAGCATTCGTTTTATATGTGCCGGATGCTGTGACAGTCTCCTATCACAGCATCTCCTACGCTGTAACGTCCTACGCTGTAATCACTTTCATCACTTACAAAAGCAACATGTGGCAGAGGTTTAGTTTACCCACATCACAACTTGTCCCATTAGACCAAATGTCCATTTTGTATTTCATTATGAACGTTTACTCTAACCATGCATACCAAGTGTCACGAATTCTGTCAGATTTAAGCAGTCAGCCAATGTCTTCGATGATTCTAAAAGGGAGATGTCTGAAATGCACACGATACAAGAGTTAAAATACCAAATGTTGTTATCCGCTAGCTCAGAATATCAGACAAACCAACACTTTCTTTCAAGTCAAGTTCCAAATCTTAAATCACTTACCATCAAGTGTGGAGTCAACCTCTATCCCCTGGTCATCTGTGACTTTAGGCTCTGTGTCCTCTGGTATGAGAAACTTCTTCTGCACTAAAGAATAACCACCACGGTGTAGTTAGTTTTACATTCACGATATGACATTTATTTCACACTTGTATGTACTGAAAAGCACTGGTTTTCATATGGCCTTTTATATTTTTAGTCATTATAAAACGAGCGCAAAATGAGTTCAGATCAAGAACTCTCTGTAGCATGTACACTTACTGACATACTGACTGCTACTTCTGCTTTACTGCCTCCTACCTTATGCGTAAATACCAACATACTATACCAACAATAACAACATATTGTCAATTTCAATACACCTCATAAGTAAGTTAAAATAAATGTCTAAATACCCATGGTAAGTGTCCCCAAAAAGGTTTACTTTTCTTTTACAGGGCCTACAGGTAAGTATTAGCCTGCACCATTAGCTATAAAAATAGTCTCTTTTTAGTTTTGAATTACTAGGCCTACTTTTACCATAAACGCAAGTAATGCATAGAAAAATAACAGTTCAGTCATATCATATTACTACAGACTGAATCATTTTATAAACTTGTCTTATAACTCTTAAAACAGTTTGTCATGCTTCTTTTACTCTTTTAACTTGAACTGACTTAACCTAACTAGTTTTTAACTAGTCAGTTACTGTATTATTTCACCATATTCTCCCCGAAATTATAAAGCAATTATTTAAAACAGTGACTCGGGTACAAACCAAGGCCCAGTCCCATTTCTACCCCTTACCCCTTCCCCTTGGGCCTAATTATCAAAATGCCATGAAATGCTAATTGTTGTTATGCCATGAAATGCTAATTTACCTTCATGACGTGGAGAAAATACATTGCAGCTATGGCTTTAGCATGCTATCGGGGATTAGCATTAAATTAGCTCACTTGACCAAACCCATGGCTAATTCAGTTTCCTAAAACATTTACCCAGTTAAACATCCTTCACATATTTGTTTTCACATATATTTTTAGCTCAGACAGAAAGTGACCAGTTTTCTTTTTTGTGACCGCCCGCCATCTTTGGCACATGCAAGGAGACCATGGGCCATCTTTGGCATATGCAAGGAGACCATGCGCCATCTTTGGCATATGCAAGGAGACCATGCGCCATCTTTGGCATACACAAGGAGACCATGCGCCATCTTTGGCACATGCAAGGAGACAACCCGGTCTCACGAAAATACGTGACACTGTCACGTTATTTAAATCTATTGTTCGTGATCAGGGACACGTATTTTCAAAATTTTCGTGTCAAAAAGCACAATTTTCAAACTGTCATGGCAACGTCCGCTCGGACACTGGACTTGCGAGGCATTGTCTGTGATAACTAACAATATGACAGCTTTTGGCCACCCGTTTCTACTTAAAATTGTCTGTGATAACTAACAATATGACAGCTTTTGGCCACCCGTTTCTACTTAAAATAGTCTGTGATAACTAACAATACGACAGCTTTTGGCCACCCGTTTCTACTTTCGCCTTTGATTCTGAGAAATTGTAACAATTCAAGGATATATTAAATGCAGGTGCTCTGCTCTGTAGGCAAACCGCGAAGGAAACAAGGGTAGCTGCTTCATCTGTTCATTTTAGAATGGTATGTCTTGATGTTTATTGTACCTAGCCATCTATTGTCTTGTTCTTGGCTATGTGAATGAAAGTCCGCGTTGATGCCTCGCAAGTCCAGTGTCCGAGCGGACGTTGCCATGACAGTTTGAAAATTGTGCTTTTTGACACGAAAATTTTGAAAATACGTGTCCCTGATCACGAACAATAGATTAAACTAACGTGACAGTGTCACATATTTTCGTGAGACCGGGTTGAAGGAGACCATGCGCCATCTTTGGCACATGCAAGGAGACCATGCGCCATCTTTGGCATATGCAAGGAGACCATTAAGGAGACACGCACATCACGCAGGTGCAGTTAACATGTTGGAACGAGAAAAAATGTTACCTAACGTTAACTTACTTGTGAAACACACAAAGAAAATTAATGAGTATAACAACCTTAATTTCATGCATGTGCCTTTGACTGAAATGCGGGAAGTCGTTGAGTTATATTCAGCGTGTTCAACAAGTTTGTGGCAAGAATTAACTTTAGCAGCTAGTTAGCAAGTTGTTCCAAGCAAAAATATACACATTTTAAATCATAGCACTGACAGAAAGTAACTCACAGCCGTACAAATAACATAGTTTGAGGCGTGAAATGGTGGCTTTACCTGTTCAGAAGTTTAGACGAAGCAGGTATCATGTGACCCATGTGACTCCAAAAAGTAGCGTTCTTTGTTGCCGCGCCCAGCAACCAACGCCGGCAGTGGCGTTCAATGACGCTCCTCAAAACCCAGTAATGGATGCCGAAATATTACCCCGTCAAAGAGTATCCCCGAACACAGGGAACTTACAAAATAAACTCCAAAAATCTAACTCTTTCACTCTTTTAAGTCTAACTCCGAATTATTAAACTCTGCAAATTTGCTGTATACCACATAGGCCTAACCCTTTTCTTCTAAAAAATATGTACTCTGATGGCTCCCAAGCGGTCAGCGGATCAAGTAAAAATGAAGTATGAAAACATACAAACTGGTACGCTTTTCCCACCATCGTATTTGTATATTTTGTCAGTCCAGCATTTAAATTGTCATACCATATTTGTCACTCCTGCATTTAAATAAGCTCTTTTTGGTTAGCGTGAAAAGGCCAACAGTGGGCAGACTGGATCTGGCCCTCAAATTGTCTTGACCCCGGTGGAGGAGCTGGCAATAGACATAAATTCAGGGCGCCCTGGCATGGAGGGGGTACCTGGAGGTACCTTCTCAGAGCGTCAGGGGCCATGTGAGGGTTCCCCACTGTTTGAATGTACATTGTATTTTAGATTTAGTTTGTCTATGAAGTAACACATGCAAACCGTGTTGGCTATGTAAGGCTGGAGAAGGCTTTTTAAATACATTAAAGATTTGCGCGAGAATCTATATCTCTCCGGCAAAAAGTCATCTGAATATGCCAATATGTCGAGCCGTGGTCTTATTAATCGCTCCCGGTGGATTGCACGAATAATTTGCGCTCCGATATCAACAGGCCTCTCAGCAAAAGGGCATGCCATTGTGAACACATGAAATCTGCAGTGAACGCGGGTTTAAATACCCGAAACCGGGTTATGTTCCAAACTTAACCTGTGCAAAACCTGTTCCGACCAGGTTTGATTCAGAGCATACAGGTCATACTCAGAAAATTTGAATATCGTGCAAAAGTTCATTTATTTCAGTAATTCAACTTAAAAGCCCAAACTAATACATTATTTAGACTCATTACATGCAAAGTGAGATATTCCAAGCCTTTATCTTTCATATTTTGAAGATTATTGCTTACAATTTATGAAAACCCCAAATTCAAAATCTCAGAAAATTAGAATATTGTGAAAATGTTCCATATTGTAGGCTCAAAGTGTCACATTCTAATCAGCTAATTAATTCAAAACACCTGAAAATAGTTCCTGAGCCTTTAAATGGTCTCTCAGCCTGCTTCAGTAGGATTCACAATCATGGGGAAGACTGCCGACCTGACAGTTGTGCAGAAAACCATCATTGACACCCTCCACAAGGAGGTAAAGCCTCAGAAGGTAATTACCAAGTACATTGGATGTTCGCAAAGTGCTGTATCAAAGCACATTAATAGAAAGTTAAGTGGAAGGGGAAAATTGTGGCAAAAAAGGTGCACAAGCAGCAGGGATAGGATTGCAGCCTGGAGAGGATTATGCGCAAAAGGCCTTTCAAAAGTGTTGGAGCGCTTCACAAGGACTGGACTGAGGCTGGGGTGAGTGCATCAAGAGCCACCACACAGACGAATCTGTATTCCTCTTGTCAAGCCGCTCCTGAACAAAAAACTAATGATCTGTTAAGATCTGTTGCATCTCATTTGGAAACCAAGGTCCCAGAGTCTGGAGAAAGAATGGAGAGGAACAGAATGCAAGATGCTTGAAGTCCAGTGTGAAGTTTCCACAGTCTGTGTTGGTTTGGGGGGGCATGTCATCTGCTGTTGTTGCTGGTCCACTGTGCTTTATTAAGACCAGAGTCAACTCAGCCGTCTACCCGGACATTTTAGAGCACTTCATGCTTTCTTCAGCGGACCATCTTTATGGGGATGCTGACTTCATTTTCCAGCAGGACTTGGTACCTGCCCACACTGCCAAAACTACAATAACCTGGTTCAATGACCATGGGATTACTGTCCTTGATTGACCAGCAAACTCGCCTGATCTATGGGGCATTGCCAAGAGAAAGATGAAAGACATGAGACCGAACAATGCCAAAGAGCTGAAGGCCGCTATTGAAGCATCCTGGTCATCCATAATACCTCACCAGTGCCACAGGCTGATAGCATCCATGCCACGCCGCATTAAGGCAGTAATTCATGCAAAAGGGGCCCAAACCAAGTACTGAGTACATATGCATGATTATACTTAATAGGGCCAAGATTTCGAGATTTTGAATTTTGGGTTTTCATAAGCTGTTAGCCATAATCTTCAAAATTATAACAAATAAAAGCTTGGAATATCTCACTTTGCATGTAGGGGGCCGAACCAGTCGATCGCAGTCTACCAGTCGATCGCGGTCTACCAGTTGATCGCGGGCTGAGTTGGAGTCGATTGCGAGAAATGTTGTGATGGAGGAAGCCGGTGTCATGTCAATGTTTACCCCCTATAGGAAGTGTATCCTTATCAACATGCATTCAGTACACCAGGGGTGCCCAATATGTCGATCGCGGTCGACCGAAGGTAGCGTGGGTAGATCGCATGGCATCGAAGGAAAAAAAATCAGCATTAAAAAAATAGACGTCAGCCTATCATCCATCCCCCCTATGAAATTTGCGCATGCGCAAACAACGGCGCTAAGTGCGGGAAAGTAAAAAATAAGCTTGCGAGTTGCCTAGTTAGCCTCCAATTTTTAGCCCTCGGTTTTTTCTCTGATTATTAAGAAAGGGTATAAAAATTAGTGGGGGAGCTGGACCGAGTAAGAAGCCAAAACCGTATCACTTTCATACGGAATGGGAGGAGGAGTTTTTTTTCACTCTGTCATTTTTGAAGTGCGTTTGCCTCATCTGCCAGTCTACCATCACAATACCGAAGAAGGGAAATGTGGAGCGGCATTTTCGGACTGCTCATAAAAACTACGACATGAACTTCCCGCCGAGAAGCGAGCTGAGAAAGAGAAAGGTGAAGGAACTAAAATGCCAGTTGTTCGGACAGCAGTCATTATTCTCACAGCATACTTCAAAAGCCAAAGCCGCCACCGAAGCATCATTCCGGGTGAGCCACTTAATCGTAAATAACAAGAAGGCCTTTCAAGATGGAGAGATGGTAAAAGAGGCATTCGTTGAAGCAGCTGACTCATTGTTCCGAGACTTTAAAAACAAGGCAGAAATATTATCTTCGATCAAAGCTCTCCTGCTGTCAAGAACTACAGTTACACGTTGCAGTGAAGCCATGGCCGAGGATTTGACGCAGCAACTTTGGAAGGACATTGCAGATTACGAGTGCTTTTCACTGCAGTTGGACGAATCTACAGACGTGAGTGACACAGCCCAGTTGTGCATTTTTATTCGGATGGTGTTTGCTGACATGACTGAAAAAGAGGAGCTGTTAACACTACTGCTCATGAAAGAACACACGCGAGGAGAGGATATATTTCAGTCTTTCAATAACTTTATCACAAAAAAACAGCTCCCAGTGCACAAATTGGTGTCCATCACCACGGATGGGGCACCCGCAATGGTTGGCCGCGTGAATAGATTTATTGCCAAGTTCAGGGAGGACGATGCTTTCCCGGACTTCCTGAATTACCACTGCATAATACACCAACAAGCGTTATGCGCTAAAATGCTCAACATGAAAGAGATCATGGATGTGGCAATGAAGATCGCCTGTTCTATTCGCGCCAGATCTCTTCAAAGACGGCTTTTCCGTGCACATCTGGAGCAGGCTGACTGCGACCACACTGAGTTGTTGCTACACACTGACGTAAGATGGCTTAGTCGAGGGAAATTCCTGCAAAGATTTCGAGAGCTCTGTCCGGAGATTAAGGAGTTTTTCCGTGTAGCTGGACATGCAGAATACAAGCAACTAAATGACAGTCAGTGGCTGTTAGATTTGACATTTTTAACTGATCTGACAAACCTATTGAATGACCTTAATCTAGAGCTGCAGGGAAAAGAGAAAACAGTGATTAATATGATCAGCTCAGTTAATGCATTCAAACGAAAGATGCAACATCTCTCCTCAAAGCTGCGGCGCCATGATTTGGCAAACGTCCAGAACCTGGCGTCAGAGCTGGAGATGCAAGGGAAGGCCTGTGTGCAACTTGACAGTGCACGCTACACAGAGCAGATTGACAAATGTCTGTCAGAGTTTGACAAACGCTTTCAAGACTTTTCTTTGCTCGAGCCAGTCGCTACATTCATGTGCTATCCTTTTCGGGAAGATGCTGATGTTGATTCCCACTCCGCATCAAAAATTTCAACACTTTCACCTGAACTCTTCTGGAGTGGAAGATGAGATTTTGACATTACAAGCAGATATTCAGCTGAAGTCCAGAGCTCATGGAGAGTTCTGGAACTTACTCACAGAGGAAAAGTACCCCAACATGAGGAAATGTGCTACCTCCTTGACTGCTTTATTCGGCTCCACTTATTTATGTGAATCAGCCTTTTCCCACATGAAGATCATTAAGTCCAAGTACCGTTCCACCATCTGATGAAGCCCTGATTGCAACACGCATATCGGAATGTCTGGAGGATGTCAGCACCTGGACAACTGCCCATCACCTGAGGCTTAACCTCAACAAAACCGAGCTCCTCCTAATCCGGCTGTAGGAGCCAGAATAAAGAAGGATAAAAGTCTCTTTTATTTTGTAATTTTTGTGTTTCTCTGAGCTATCTCCCTCTAGTGGCTGGACCATGCTGGTGACCTTGACGTCTAAGGGCGACCCTACCTGAGGGGAGGGGCTTGAGCAGGAAGACACAGTCTTTGACCTTGTGCCAGAGAACCAAACTGAACCCCATGATTATCCTTGCAATCCTTACGTTGACCTAACTGCAAGAACTTTTAAGTTTTGTATTTTCATTTAGTCTAATTAAACCCATTGGAATTTTCAACTTTAAACCTCACTGGACCTGGATTTCTTTTGATTTAGTACATCTGGTATAAGCGTCAGACTTTTAAGCTCAGCCACACAGTGGTTAACAAAGGACAAGAGTTAACCACAACACCGGCCCTTCCTCACAAGGGAAGCAGCTCAGCTTTGAGTCCAATTACTGGTCATCTCCCGCCTCAACCTCTGCAACTCACTCCTGGCTGGACTTCCTGCCTCTGCGATTAAACCTTTGCAGCCCATCCAGAATGCGGCAGCGCGCCTCGTGTTCAACCTACCGAAGTTCTCCCATGTGACCCCCCTCTTCCGGAACCTCCACTGGCTCCCTGTAGTAGCTCGCATCAAATTTAAGACGATGGTACTGGCATACAAGGCAGTCGATGGAACTGCCCCTGCCTATCTCCAAGCATTGCTAAAGCCACACACCACAGCTCGCCCACACACGAGCTCCCTGCCGTTGTCAGGGCCACAGAGTCGCTCACTATCTTCCGAAAAAGACTCAAGACTCACCTGTTCAGAGTCCACCTCGACTCTGCATAGCCACCCTCCCCCCTCTGGCCACCATTGTACACTGTATTGTATTGTGTTGTATTGTATTGTATTATAGTACTTAACTGTGAAGCAACTGCAGTAGCTGCTATCATCGCTGTAACACAGGGAATTGGTTAGCCTAATGATTGTTGTACTTGGTTCTATGAACATCCTTACTGTACCAATAGAGATATATTGTTGTGTCTGCTAAATGCCCTAAATGTAAATGTAAATGTATGATGGTCAAGTGCAGAGCTGTCAGAATTTGACAGGTGCTTTACTGACTTTGCATCAGTTTAACCTGTTGTCAGTTATCTCTGTTTTCAATTTGGTGAAAATATAGATGTGGATTGTATAATGTCCACAGTGGCATCACACTTCAACCTGGATAGCTGTGCTATTGAGAATGAGACACTATTGAGACACACTGCAAATCTGCTTCTACTTAAACAAAGGTTGGTGTACAGATGTTAGTGCTGAAACAGACGTGCAGCCCTCACTTAGAGACCCTCTTCTTAAACTGCAAGCCCTTTATTCTCCGCTGGAGTTCTCCTTGTTTGTTATGGTCGGTGTTTACATACCACCATAAGCCTGCGTAGCAGATGTGCTGCAACAGCTGGCCGACCAGATAACAAACAGAGGAAAAACAGCCGGACTCTCTCGCTATCATTGTTGGGGATTTTAACAGCGCCAAACTCAACCAGGAACTCCCTAAATACAGACAGCATATCAAGATTCCCACCAGAGACAAAAATACACTTGACCACTGCTACACTGTTTTAAAGGATGCCTACCGTGCCGTTTCCCGGGCAGCTCTTGGTCTCTCCGACCACTGTCTGCTTCATTTCATTCCAAACTACAGACAAAAACTAAAAACATCTAAACCTGTGGCAAAGACTGTTAAGAAATGGACATGGGAATCAAAGCTGGAGTTGCAGGCCTGTTTTGACTGCACCAACTGGAGCGTTTTTGAAGCTGCAGCTACAGACCTCAATGAGTTCATTGACACTGTAACATCTTACATCAGTTTTCGCGAGGACGTCTGTGTGCAAACCAAGACCTTCTGCACATACAACAACAGCAAACCTTGGTTTACTCCTAATCTTAGGAGGCTGCATCGAGCCAAAGAGGACGCCTACAGTAGTGGGGACCGGGACCTATATAAGCAGGCCAGGAACAATCGGACAAAGGAGATCAAAGTAAGCCAAAGGAAGCTACATTGAGAAATTAAAAAATAGCCTCTCAGCCAATGACCCTGCATCAGTTTGGAAAGGCCTGCAGCAGATCACAAACTACAAGCGGGCACCCCCCCCCCCCCCACCCTGCAGAAAATCCCAGATTGGCTGACGACCTGAACGACTTTTACTGCAGGTTTGAAAAGCACCCACCATCACAAACCCTCACGCGCAAAAGGTTTTCCCTCAACACCCAACCCCATCCCCCCACCTGTGCTAACTATCCACGAGAAGGATGTGTGCCGGCTGTTTCAGAAGCTGAAAATCAAGAAGGCTCCAGGGGCCTCATGTACTAAGGTTGCGTACGCACAAAAACGTGGCGTACGTCCTTTTCCACGCTCACGTTCAGATGTACAAAACGTGAAATGACCGTAAAAATGTGCGGCCCCCACGCCAGCTCCAGAGCTGTCGTACGCACGTTTCTACAGCTATTGTTCCTTTGGCGACACTTAGAGGTGACGCTGGGAAACTGGGAAAAAATGTGAAAACAATGACTCATCAGTGATTTTGCACATCAGAGACACACTTAATGAACAATTAACACACCTTGCAATTATATGGGTGGCTATAAAAGCACCATCACAGGATGAATTTGTTTACGTCAACAGGAAACACTTTCATTCTGTCAACGTCCAAGTCATATGTGATGCGCAAATGCAGCTTCTTAACATCGTGGCAAGGTGGCCTGGTTCAACGCACGATTCATTCATTCTGACCAACAGCATGGTTGGGAACAGGCTGGAGGCTGGCACTGTGCGCGATGGGTGGCTTCTGGGTGAGTAAATGCTTATTTTCTCCCTGTCTGAATGATGCCGGACCCGTCAACTGCAACCCAACCCGAGGAGCCATACGGGCCCGGCAGAATGTGATTTCAAGCATGTAAAGAGGCAAGGACAGAATTTACTTCGACACAAGTGTATTTATTGACGCGCTTATGTCACAGAGTAGGCCTACATTAATAAGCCGATCAAGGCGATCATTAATGCCACCGATGGCTCTGACGATTTCTGCCTGTGACTCCAGCACAGCTCGGGTGAGAACACGGCCGGTCGGGTGGTCAGCAGATGAATGGGTGGAGACGCCACGTGCAGCGGAGCCGGTGGAGAAACCGGAGTCAGCGGTGACGCTGGAGACGCCGGGGCCGACGGAGGAGACGCCGGGGCCGACGGAGCAATCCGTGCCCTCTTCTTGCTTGTCTATTCAAAAATAAAAAAAAACAAGTTAATAAACACGAGTCAAAGTCTTTAATATCCTGGCATCTTTACGCACGACTTATGTGTATTGTAAGCAGCCAATTGTATGACCAGTATAATTACAGCATTTATGACTTCAGCATATTTACCTTGGGGATGATCGGTGTCCCCTTCATGGGCTCCCACCACTCCGGTGAGAGCTGTGTCACCGACCAAAGCGGCCACTCTCAAATCGAAGGGGGAGAGTTCCCCCACTCCCGTCCCCCCACCTGTTGCGGTCACGCTTCGGCGGTGGGCAGAAACCCTCCGCTTCACCTCCACCTTGGGGTCTGACCACTTTTTTTTAATTTCAGAGTGTGTGCGCTGCTGAGACCCCACTGCATTGACGGCCTCGCAAACACGCTCCCACTCACTTCTCTATTTTTTTGGTATTTATCCCTGTTGACAGGGTTCCAAATAGCATATGCTTGCGCATTTCTATCTTGTGGAGCAAAATCTCGAGCTCGGACACCGTGAAGTTTCGTTTTTTGCCTCTGTTCATGGTGCCAGGTGATCGGACTAAGAGGTGAATCTCAGGTCCAGAGGCCTATTTACATAAAATTGCATATTTAAATGAGGGCGTGGACAGGGAGGAGTTTGGCACCTCGGCATGTGCGCTCAATTCCACGTTGATCGAGATGTACAAAAGAAACGTGCTTGGATCCGTGAGTTCGCACACTTTGATACATCTGAATTTATTTGTGCGTAAGACAGTTTCTGGGTTTTGGCGTACGCCAAGTTTCAGTATGAAATCCACGCAAGTCTTAGTACATGAGGCCCCAGGACCTGATGGTGTGTCCCCCTCCTGCCTGCGAGTCTGTACTGAACAGTTGCCACCAATCTTCACGCAGATCTTTAACAGCTCTCTGGAGCTGTGTGTAGTGCCCTTCTGCTTCAAACGCTCCACCATCATCCCAGTCCCCAAAAAACCCTCCATCACAGGACTAAATGACTACAGGCCGGTCACCCTGACGTCTGTGGTCATGAAAGCCTTCGAAAGACTGGTGTTGAGCCACCTGAAGGACATAACAGGACCCCTGCTGGACCCCCTGCAGTTTGCCTATAGGACAAACAGGTCGGCGGATGATGCTGCCAATATGGGACTACAATACATCCTGCGCTACCTCGACTACCCAAGGACGCAGGGACGTTGGAAGTAGGGGTGCGGGGCTGCACCCCCCCCCCCCCCCCCACCACCGCCCGCACCCCCACACTTTGCCCTGTGCTCCCGTGATTGCTCTCTCAACAGTCTCATAGCCTATGTCCTCTCTTTCCCCATCTGCTGCTGCCTCAGATCAACTTGACATTAACACTATACAGTATATCATATAGGCAGACCCGCCGCATTTCTTCTCCGTGCCCAGGACCAGATTAGGTTTACATTGCCCCGTCTTCCCATGCGCACTTCGGTAGAGTCAGAGTGCTGGGGGGGGCAGGGGGCGGGGACGCGCACTCATGAGCATTACCAAGAGGTTATCATTAGAAATCCAATCAAAACTTGAATATGATTTACAAAATAAAATAAATGTTGTATTGGAAAACAGAGTATTTGTGTGACGTTGTTTTAACTAAAGCCAAGGGACATAACTGGTTAATGCATGCACATTGTTTTTGTTTGCGCCGCTCCCTCCCTCCCTCCATTGGTCCGTGTCCACAAGAGCTGAAGCTCTTTTTCAATTGATCCCAATGAACTTTTTTGTTTCATTTGATTTCTTACTACAGTCTACGGATCGGATAGTTACATGCACACACACACACACACACACACACACACACACACACACACACACACACACACACACACACACACACACACACACACACACACACACACACACACACACACACACACACACACACACACACACATCCAGACAAAGTATCATGGAAAGCATGTCTCCGTCCGTTCGATAAGAGCTTATTATTATTAAAGAGCCTACAAGAAAACGGTCAAGTGAAATTGTGCTTTTTTTCCTCTAAACTCTGACATAAATTGATTGATAGGTTGAACAAAACAGAACACATAAGCCACGCATAAAAAACACGATTGACAAAACAGGACGGGTCACTGTGAGCTGCTTTGTGTGGGAGATCAATTGAGGGCCGATCCTTTAAACCTAGGCTTATCTGGCCAATCAGGGGAACGGGCAGCACATGGCTAATTTGAATAATGTTATGATTGACAGTAGAGAAGCACATGGCTAATTTGAATAATGTTATTGTGATTGTATAGTTTTTCTGTTTCAGTGAATAGATATAGCCAATAGTTTATTGTTGTGTTTCCAGTTTGGTAAAATATTTTGGTTGGCTACAGTAAATTCTATGAGAATTAAAGTTAGGAGACGTTCTGTAAAGTAACCTCTCTCTGATGTGTTCTCTGTTAATACATTTCTACTAAATAGATTTTTGTTTGTTAACACAGACACTTCAAAAATTAATGTTCTGCTTATTTTGTGTCAGAAAATGCGGAGTTGAAAACCAAAACTTAACTATCACCTGGCTGGGCTGACTTGAGTTGGAGCAGCCAAATAGCCTAAATTAATAAATATTGTTACTAAATAGAAGTAATGTGTATGTAGTGTTGTGTGATTTTCGTCAGTAGCCTACAGTAGACCTAGATTCTGTGCTCTGAACGCCACTAAATGTTCTGTAATAGGCCTATTCTATCGCCGATCACATGAACACCCAGCCGGCATCTTTAATTATTATTTTTATTTTTTTGATTGATGTAATTCCGGGCAAACCACACAACAGTTGGGTTTTCACGTGGTTTTAAAAACCAAAACCCAGCTCATGTGTATTTGAACCAAGGACAGTGCATGCGCCATGAAAATTAGATAAAACAACAATGCTGCGCCAGGCAGCACCCGGCAGGAGATATAATGTTGCATCGCGCAGTATTCGGTATCAATGGTTAACCTGTAGTGAGTACCGACAGTATATTGTTATGTGTTGTCCTTTACTCTGTGTTAGGCATGTTGTTTACTGTCTCGGTGTTTCAGGGATCACTGTCCCTTTAAGGATTATGAGCTTCTCATGATGCGGAGCCCGAGGGGCGGAGCCCGATGCGGGACTTACTTATTAGCTGCACGTTTCGATTGCTTCTCTCTCTATCGAAATAAACGAGGGGATATCATCAGGTGCCTGTACACCCACTGGACATTCCCAAACCAGCAGTGATCACACCGTTTGGTCTGTTTGAGTTCCTGCGGATGCCGTTTGGCCTTAAAAACGCAGCTCAATCTTTTCAACGCCTCATGGACTCTGTTTTGCGGGGGCTGCCTTTTCTTTTTGTGTACTTGGATGACATCCTAGTGGCAAGCACGTCCAAATCCCAGCACCTGGCGCACCTCCGGACACTTTTTGAGCGGCTCAGCCAACATGGGCTAATTGTCAACCCCGCCAAGTGCCAGTTTGGTCTCTCCATCATCGATTTCCTGGGACACAGAGTCACTAAGGACGGTGCAGCCCCTCTCCCGTCAAAGGTGGAGGCGATCGCACAGTTCCCACACCCGCTCACTGTCAAGTCCCTGCAGGAGTTCCTCGGCATGGTGAATTTTTACCACCGTTCCATCCCTCGAGCCGTCCAGCTCATGCGACCCTTGCATGAGGGCTTGCAAGGTAAGCCCAAGCACACTGTGGACTGGACTGAGAGCAGGGACAAGGCTTTTGTTGCCACTAAGGCAGCCCTGGCGAACGCCACCATGCTGGCACACCCTTCTACCACAGCCTCCATCGCCATCACCTCGGATGCCTCGGACTACGCTGTCGGTGCCGTCTACAAGCAGTGGGTGTGCGGGGCCTGGCAGCCGCTTGCCTTCTTCAGCCGTCAGTTGCGTCCCAACGAGCAGAAGTACAGCACTTTTGACCGGGAGCTGCTTGGTCTCTACCTCGCCATCAGACACTTTCGTTCCCTGTTGGAAGGTCGACACTTCACCGCTTTTGTCGACCACAAGCCGCTTACTTTCGCCATGGCCAAGGTGGCTGAGCCGTGGTCCGCCCGCCAGCAACGTCATCTGTCCTACATTTCCGAGTTCACCACGGATTTACAGCACGTTGCCGGTAAGGACAACCAGGTGGCGGACTGCCTGTCACGGGCTGTGGTAGGAGCAGTCCATCTTGGTTTGGATTACAACCGCATTGCAGCAGACCAGACCACAGACCCAGACGTGCAACTCCTGAGGAACTCGACTACAGGGCTGAAAATAGAGGATGTGGTTTTTAGTGATGCCTGCACCACGCTCCTGTGTGACATCTCCACAGGCAGTCCTCGCCCAATCATTCCCACGGGATGGAGACGACAAGTTTTTGATGCCATCCATGGTCTTTCCCACCCAGGTTCGAAGGCGTCACAGAGATTGGTTGCGGCTAAGTTGCGGATAAGTAGGTCGGTATAGCACCCTGATCACGCCCGATCTCGTCTTGATCTCAGAAGCTAAGCAGGGTCGGGCCTGGTTAGTACTTGGATGGGAGACCGCCTAGGAAAACCATGTGCTGTATGCTATGAGTGCTCTGCGTCTGCGAGATACCCTCCCCAGCTATGGGTAAATAGTGGGTAGATGGGACCCAGCCTTGAAAGGCAACCCATCTAGGAGAAGGCTACTTCAAATAATAAACCAAAGATGTTGCTCGCGTCTCTTCCGATCCTCACAAGGGAAACGAACAAAGGGCGGATAAGGCTATAAAGACTGAAACGGCCAGAGTAGGATTGTGAGGAGTTGCGCCCCACAGTCCTTAATTAGCATTGTATAGTCTAACAATGGAGAAACCAGCTGGAGACAACATTGGACGACTCGTCTGAGGATGACATAGAGAGAAGTTTGTTTGGCACGGCCTCAAGAAGGACGTTAGGGACTGGGCTAACACCTGTCTTGAGTGCCAGCGGGCCAAAGTGCATCGCCACACTAAAGCCCCGTTGGAGTTGTTCCCGGTGCCGGAGACGGTTTGACCATGTAAACGTGGATCTGGTCGACCCTCTGCCCTCCTCTCACGGTTTCACCTACCTGTTGACTATGGTTGACAGGACCACCCGTTGGCCTGAGGCTGTGCCACTGACGTCACTAGCATTGGCTGAAATGACACGGGCATTTATCAGCACCTGGGTTGCCCGTTTCGGCACTCCTTCCGACATATCCTCTGACCGGGGCGCGCAGTTTACGTCTGAGATGTGGAGCGCTGTCGCACAGAGCCTCGGAGTGAAACTCCACCACACGACCGCATATCACCCACAGGCTAACGGACTCTGTGAGCGATTTCATAGGTCGATGAAGGATGCTCTTCGTGCCAGCCTCAAAGACAGCAACTGGGTCGACAAGCTCCCGTGGGTACTGCTTGGCATCAAGACTGCACCAAAGGAAGACCTACAGTCCTCCTCCGCAGAGCTTGTTTATGGCCAGCCGCTGCGGGTTCCAGGGGATTTCGTCCCTGGCACCACCGTTCCTTGGTCTGCAACTCTCCAGCGGTCCACGCTACTGGACAATGCGAGGCTTTTCGCACCTGTCCCCACTTCCCGTCACGGCCTCCCTCAGTCGCACATCCCCGCTGGGCTTCGGACGGCTGACTACGTTTTCATTCGCCACGACGCCCACAGGGGACCGCTACGCCCCCCCTACGAGGGCCCGTTCCGGGTTTTGGAGACGGGGAACAAACATTTTGTGTGGACATGGGCGGCAGGCCGGAGCGACTCTCCATTGACCGCCTCAAACCAGCTCACTTGGACGTGGCCAGGCCCATTGAATTGGCTCAGCCCCCACGACGCGGACGACCTCCAGTTCTGCCCCTGCCCCCTGCTTCCCTCCCTCCCGGAACTCCCACACTCCAGGCCTCATACCCGTGTCATGGCGGGCCGCCTGCCGCAGTTGTGGCTCCTCGACCTCCTGTACGACGCAGCCGTTGTGGCCGGTTAATACGCCCGCCCCCTCGATGACTGTTTTGTTTTTGTTTTCTTCTGATGGTGAATTCTGGGGGGACATGTGTAGTGAGTGTAACATAATTCACCTACAGTATATTGTTATGTGTTGTTCTTTACTCTGTGTTAGGCATGTTGTTTACTGTCTCGGTGTTTCAGGGATCACTGTCCCTTTAAGGATTACGAGCTTCTCATGACGCGGAGCCCGAGGGACGGAAACCCGATGCGGGACTTACTTATTAGCTCCATGTTTCGATTGCTTCTCTCTCTTTCGAAATAAACAAGTCACACAACTGTGTGCTCAACGTGCGAAATTGTGTCTCTCATTCAATGCAATTTCCACAAACCTATGATTCTAGCCAGTAGTCTACTGCCGTGTTGGATAGTGTTGCACCCGCCACCGCTGCCAATTTCCAGCACCCCTGTAGATGTGCATTAATGAGGAAGAGTGTAGACAGCGAACGGTGTTACACCCACTAGCTTTATTAGCCCCGTATTACAACCACGACCACCACAACCAACGCGCCCCAGCATGCCGTGCGTCCCTGTGACGTCAGCACGCCGTAGCAGTAACCATAGAGACTGTCAATCAACATAGTCTACATCCCCCTTCTTAAGTTACATGCTAACGAGGCACATAATATGAAATAACAGATAATAGAAAACAGCACTTAATAGAATATAGCACCTAATAGAACATAGCACATAATAGAACATAGCAGACTTGCATATAGTGAAACCCCAAGCATCTAATACAGAACATGTAACATATACTGTATCTGTTGTCCTCCCTGTTTTTTTTAGGTTTTTTTTAGAAAGAGTGCCCAATAGTCCACACAGAACAAGCTGCAACATGAGGGGGGGGGGGTCAAATGTCAGTGTGCCTGCACATCACAGAGCTGGTCTGTGACGAAGTCCTTGTAGAGAGAGCTGGGCCTCGACGCTCTCCCTGAGCGAGTAAAAATCACAGGCCGCTGTCCCTGTGACAATTCTGGTCCCACACTGTCATGTGGTGGGCTTCATGGATGTGCGATTGCTGAGACCCAGCAGTGGTTTGACGCTTCTGTCCAAAACTTGGAAACGTAACGAACCGCAACTAAAAACCATGTCTGCCGCACCAAGAGTCTGGATTATATGACCTCTGTACACTACAAGATTTGCTCTTTTGTTGAGATTGACGTGAGCAGTAGGATCAATGTACTGTAGAAGAGCCCTGGACATGACGTTGCATTTGTCCCCAGTGTCAATCTTCACAGTCAGTTGTCTGCCAGTGTTGCATGCAGACAGCTCAGCAAACCTTTCATCTTGTTCACGCACATCCACTGGCTTGTCTATGCTCTCACAGTAAAACATTTCCACGGTCTCACAGTGAAACACATCATTTGGTTCTTGCAATGGCTGCGTGTCAAGTTTACTCACGTGTGTGTATCTGCCTCTGCGTGCAGCGGGGGGCGGGACCTGCCCTGGCCTGTTGGGGGCAAACGGTTTGCCTGATCTGCAGCCAAAAAATTAGTCGTGACTCAACATGGAGCAAAGAGGAGACGTAACGTCTATTGGATATATGGGTCCGATATCCAAAAGACATTCGTCTCCTCTTTGCTCCATGTTGAGCCACGACTCAATTTCACCTGACGGTCCGACCAAAGACAATAAAAAGTATGCTGGAAAATATAGATAAAAATGCCGATGCATTTAACACATTCCGAGTAGGCTAAGAATGAGGGAGAAGGAGGTGGACCGGTCCGCAGATCAATGTATATCACGCTGGATATCCATGATTGTTAACTATCACCAGCGCTTTCTCCCCCTTTCATTTTTCGCTTTACCCCGTCCCAGACCTTTTTGTCCAATGATTTAACGTTCTTTGCACACATGCAGGTTTGTTGACAAATTCTGGCACTGTTGCGAAAATTGCAATGTGAAATGGAACCGTACCAAACCAAAAATTAAAAAAAATATTTTGCGTCATCAACATGCATTATCGTGATATAATTAATATAATTAAATAATTAAAATCACCATCGTAGGCAATTTTTTTATCGTTCATATCGTATATCGTTTATATCGTGCATTACTAATCCCAGTTATGGACCAGTTGGTTTCACACCGGCCAGAGCCAGCCATGGAGCTGGCGAGAGCAACGGCATGACGCCACTGCAAACGTCTGCATACGTCTCTGCTTTCCCAGCAACCCTCGCGCGGCGCCTCACAATAAACTGTTAATAATTAGTGGGTTGCTGGGTTACATAACCCCTGTATGGCTGTTTGGTTTGGCTCCAGTTTTATTTATCAACTTTAAATGTAGATCTTGGACCAAAAAAAGGTCTGGCACCCCTGGTCGCGCTTAAAAGGTCATACTAATGACCTTTTAAGGTCATACTAATGACCTTTTAAGCGCTTAAAAGGTCATACTAATACATTACATTACTACATAATGTATAAGTATGACCTTTTAAGTTAAATTACTGAAATAAATAACTTTTACACGATATTCTAATTTCCTGAGTATGACCTGTATGTCTCCATAGTAACTAACAGGCCGTGTTCATTTTGGAACGGAAACCTAGTGTTACCGCAAACCCTGGGTTACTTACCTGGTTATGTGATAAAACCGGCTTTGTGGAATACCCCTCAGGTCATTGTGATACAGAAAGGAACACTGCAAAATAAAAAAAACAATATTAGAAATGTGAACATATAATCTCTTTAGGGAAAACTGTACTGGAAGTACTGTAGGAATTACAGTGCAGTCTTCCTACACTCCTACACGTTCCTGTCTGTTGGGCCACAAATTCTCATCCACATCACAATGAATATCTAATCTTGCGATGCAGCGTGGAAAGAATCTTTTAGACTCAGTGTCTTATCCAGCCTCTGCAGGCATCTGCTGTGATGTCATCACACGCTGCATCCATGGCAGCCAGAAGGATCCTCTGTGTATGTGGCTGGCCATCATATACTTTTCATCGCCATGCTGAGAAAAATTCCTCAATGGAGTTAAGGAATGGGGAGTAGGGTGCAAGGAACTCCATAAGCATTCTGTTGTGGATCGCAAACCATTGCCTGATGATGTCGGAGCAATGGAAACTGACATTGTCCCAAACTATCACGTACTTTGGCAAGTCATCTCCAATCTGGCCCCACTCTGGTTCAGGGATGAGATCCCTGTAAACTAGAGTGTATCTAAAAACACTCTAGTTTTTAGATAAAAATTGGCGCCTACTTAGGCAACCAAACACAACAGATCCAGCGAATCTGTGATAATTGTCGTGTGCGCGAGAGCAATGACCGATCTTCGTTTGTCTTCCTGTTTATGACAGTAAGGATAACCCCGCCCCTGCCTCTGGCGTAAAGCGGTTCCCATTCTAGCCCAGCTCACAACTGGGGCTTGAATTGAACCGGTTTTTAGGGGCCGGAGCCGGTTCTTTGGCGGTGTGAAACCAAAACCCTGGCTCTAGCTCCGAACCGGCCCGGAACGGCCTCCGATTTTGCGGCGGTGTGAAAGGGCCAGAATATTTTACACAACGTTAACCACGTTAAATACACCACGTTAGGCCAAGACCCAGGCAGGCCGGCAAATAAATAACGCATACAAGATTAAATTGTATTACTCTGTATGAGTAGACTTCCCACTTCCAAATAGCATATCTATGTCTTGATTCCTTATCTGATCCGATTAGGTTTGGTTTTAGGCTAAATCCTGATGAGTTGTAGGCTATCGGTAGCTAGTTTAATAGTAGCCTGTTGAATAATTAAACGCACTCAATCGAAAACCCAAACGTGTGTTTCTGCAGGAGCATGAATTTCGCCTCATCGTTGAAGGCATATCGTTCACTTTAGACGAAGTAAAGTACAAGCGCCAATCGATGCTGGGTTCATTAGATCCTCTGTCGAACAACAGGCCATGGCTAACAGGTAGAAACATGTGATAATTATTGGGCTTATAGGGGCTTGCCACTCTCTCACAACCAGCGTTCCTGACAAACAGGTCATGGGGATTTGTTTGGGGAAAAAAACTTCTTTTTTTTTGCAGTTGAGAGGATTTAGAACATAACACACATTACGTAGAACTGGCACTGCACACATTACCACACCACGTTGTTATTTTTTTTACCAAAGCCAAGCTTGGTCCCTTTGCGAAGATGTTTATTTATTTTACCACTTTACATATTATGTTTTGTTATGAGTAAAACATCAGACACCTAATGTATTGTGTACTGTTTAATCCATAAATTACTTTGTCCCAGTTTCACCTGTGACTTGGAAGTAAAGATGAAGGCTAACGTTTAAAGATAAAGATTATTGTTGCAAACAGGAGATTTAAGGAGAGTCAGGCAACAAGACAAGCAAGGTCTTGAAACGGTGTGCTTTCCAGATTCAGATTCAGATTTTATTGGTCACATACACAATACATTACAGTGAAATTTAATGGCTCCATGCTAAATAGTCACATAACAAACATAAAAAACAGTAAATACATTCAAGATAGAGGGTTATTGCACATAGGGAAAAAAAGGGGGGGGGGTTACTTAAATAAATATAAATATATAAGTGCAGTTGCTATAAAGGGCTTAATCAGCACCATTTAGATACCTGACAGATTGGGGGAAGAAACTCTTCCTGAGTCTCTCAGTCTTTGCTGCCAGTGAGCGGTATCTGCTCCCTGAGCGGAGCAGAGAGAATAGTCTGTAGCCTGGAGGCTGGGATCTTTCAGTATGTTGGTGGTCCTGCCCTTGCACCGCTTGATATAAATAAATCCTAGATTAGGGAGTTGCCCCCCTATGGTACGCTCAGCAGAACGCACCCCTCTCTGCAGAGCCTTACGGTCCCGCATGGTGGTGTTCCCAAACCAAGCGGTGATGTTCCCAGTCAGCATTCCTAGCCAAATGGCAATGCATTTGTCACCGCTCAAGGTCTCAGGCACTTTCCTATATGGCCAACTTGCCCTATAGAGGGAAGACATGTATTAGAGCAAACACAATAGAGAAACATTTATTGGACAAAAAAGGCTTATGCCAAAAATCTTTTAGCCCGCATCTCCTCTCTTGCTCTAAACTCTTCCTCTCCCCTCTTCTCCTCTCTGGTCCCTTCCCCTGCCTCATCCTCTTCTCCTCTCTCATCCTGGCCTCCTCCTCTATCTCCTTGGCCTCATCTTCCCTTATATGGTCCCTTTCCCACCACAGTCTCGTTTCCAGCTTCTCTGTTAGGCTTTCAGTTGAAAAGGATCCAATCGCAGACAGATGGCTTGATTCCAAAACAAACAGAAGAGCCCATGACACCACTAACTAACCTACAAAATGTAAATTAAAGCACAATATGCCAAAAGGAACTCAAACACCAGGTACCTACCCCGAACAACCAGTTCAGCCGGTAGTTAAGAATACAACTGTCTCCTGGCTTGCTAAAGAGATAGTCAAATCTTCTCTGACTCCAATGTCTCTGATTGTCGTTTTTGTCTCCCGTATTTCCAGCACAGGAGCATAACACAAACTTTTAAACAAAACGTTTCTTTTTTGTGGCCAACACTATTAGTAACTGGAATCAGCGGTGACATTAGGCTACAGGCTGAAAAAGGAAGTCTCAAGCTATTTCATTGGCCTATAGACGAATGTCTCGTCTGCCGAAAGAGAAAGATGAAGGCATGAGTCATGCAGTCATTTAAACATTGCAAAAGCGATAAACATGCTTGCAAGCAAGCACGCACACATACACGCACAGAGCGTGTGTGTGGGACAAACAGATTATGTTTTTTGTTTAACTATTTGCAATATTCTAAAACCTGTATTATGATAACACTGTAATGAACATTGTTAAGAAAATGTTATATACAAACCTAAGAAACCAAAAGCTCTCTTTTTCATATACATGCTTGGGCAATTTTGTCTAATCTTGTGGTTTTCCGAAAATTTGACAATGTATGATTCTCATTGACAGATTACAAAGAAGAGGTAAGACTTCCAGGCAAAGTTAGGAACCTAGAAGGTCAACCACAATGATGCAAAAGCTTAATGACATATGTCAAGTGGGATCTTTGCATCTTCTGCACAGATACTGTGAATTAGCAGATAAAGTACCAGTATCAGCATCATTCAAAAGCAGGAGAGCTACACTCAAAGAGAAACTTCGAGCATAAGCACAGGACCAGTTTTAATTAATTACTGAGCTGAACATGTGTAGCGTGTTCACAGGAAATTTGGACTTCAGAGGAAGAGATGCGTGCAATCCCCACACATGTTTCTTGAAAAGGGATTCCTGGAGATGGTACATGTGGCGTTGAAATCAAGAGGAGATTTAATGGCCCATCCTAAGTACACCAAGATGAGACAAAATCGTGTTACTGAAAGTGTCTCACGCTTGATGATCGATGGCCACAGCCTGTTCTTCCCTTTACCAGAGAAGAAGTTGATACGTTCTATAAGTCTTGCCCCAGAGCTTGTCTACAATTTGAAAGGTTGGAAATATTAAACGCCCAACCATGTGGGATTCGAAAGTACCTTGCACTAAGAAATTCGATCAAAGGAGCTGGTAAAACTGCTTCACAATACGGGGCACACAATAAATTAATTAATCCCATCCCAACTTGCAGCGGGTTGACAGCGGGTTGGTCATCATCCCTATGTTCCCCAGGTCCGATGTTCCCCGGGTGCAAAGGGTTAGGGTCAGGTTTAGGGTTATGGTTATGGTTGAGGGTTAGAGTTAGGGTAACCATAACCAATCTGAGGAGAGAGCCATTCCATCACAGGCGTATTAGAGGCGAAAAAGGCGGCCCCTACAATCCTGTGAACAAAAGATTTGCTCACAGGGTGCTTTGTTCCCCGGTCACAAAGCGGGGAACATAGGACACTCCCGACAATGCTAGCAGAGGGAAGCGTATTATGTTCCCCGGGTCCTATGTTCCCCGGGTCTATATGTTCCCCGCTTTGTATGGGATGGTAGGGGATGGTTTTCGCCTCTGGATTCGCCTGTGATTGGTTAGAATGGCTCTCCTTCTATTGGTTAGGGTTAGGTTTAGGGTTAACCCTAACGCTAACCATAACCCTAAACCTGATCCTATGTCATGGTCTGTCGGTTTCCTTGTCTTGTTTTGGTGTGTTACCTGTTTTACTTTGGTACCTGTCATGTTTCTCCCCATATCCGGTCAAGTTTCCCTCCGGTGTGATTAATGCTCCCTCCCCTTATGTGTTTCAGCTGTTCCTCATTGTGTGCCCTGTGTGTGTTTTTGGTATTTAAACTTGTTTTTCCTGTTCCTTGTCGGATCATTGTTTGTGGTGAGTTGTGTCCTGTGTGTTACCTGTGTTCCCCGCATCACCCGTGTTCCTTGCCTTTTGAGTTAATAAATTATCCTTTTACCCAAACTGTCTGCTATTGGGTCCTACCTGCCTGCCTGCCACCCACTAACCGTGACATCCTAACCCTTCGCAACCCGGGAACATAGGACCTGGGGAACATAGGGATGTCCTAGCAGAGATAACGCTTCAGGCCATGAATCCAGAAACGGCTGCAATAACTCTAAATATAACTTTGTGCCTGGCCGATTACGGCCTGTTATCATATATCAGTAGCCTACGTTTACATGGAAAAGCCCTCTTATCATATACTAATTCCAAATCAGAATTATAGTCCACGACCCCAGTGTACAGTAATTTAAGACGTTCTGATGTGTAGTTTCAAATTAAAAGCCCACCAAAAATTAACATATGAGACATATTACATATGATTTGGGATTACATTTAAAAGGAAACGCCCTCTTATCATATACTAATTCCACATCAGAGTTATAGTACACGACCCCATAGTATAACCCAGTAATCTTCAAGACATTCTGATGTGTAGTTTCAAATTAAAAGCCCACCAAAGATTAACATGAGATATATTACATATGATTTTGGATTACATTTAAAAGGAAACGGCCTGTTATAGACTAATTCCACATCAGCGTTATAGTACACGACCCCATAGTGTGACCCAGTAATTTTCAAGACATTCCAAGTACCCCTGACTGCAGCCCGCAGACGGAGCCCACATTGAGGGGCGTGCACTCAGCCCACATTGAGGGGCGTGCACTCAGTCCACATTGAGGGGCGTGCACTCAGCCCACATTGAGGGGCGGGCACTCAGTCCACAGAGAGGGTTGAGCAGATTTTCGCTGCCGCCGTAGGCTAATGCTTAATTATTTGCCTGAAGTACGCATTCTTACATCCGGTTTAGTGATATCAAAATAAGAGTCCTGCATGCAGCCATAGATATAATGAGATTTCTCGTCCGCGCTGCTAATAATATGATACATAATATGATTTTATGAAAGGATTCTGCTCTATGGCATGCCCCTTTATAATGTGGTACTTTCTCAACATTAGGCCATATGCAAAATAAACAATTAACGAAGACATTGAATATCCACAAGTTATTAAGACTGTCATCAATTTAATTCAACTTTCATACAAGTATAGCCGTCACTCATAGGTTAATACGGGAACCTGTTAATATTTGAATGCCCTTTTTGAGTAAGTATGTGAGATTAAGATTTTGAGTGTGTGCGTGTGCGTGCGGGGTCACGTAAATTGTCCCTCTGCAAGTTTTAGTCAGGGGGCCAAAACTGATATTAAAACTTTGTCGGACACTTTTTGGTACAAGCATACAACCTATCCAGTATTCATATTTAACCCATCAACGTGTGTTCTAGCCAGGTTGTCAGCTTAGAAAATGTATTTTTGTCCATTTTAACACTATATTCTTAAAAGTGGTAAAAACTGATTTTTTTTTCCAAAGTGCTTCCATTTTCTTCCATGTTACCTACTGTAATTTTGGGAAAATGTGCAATATAATCCAATTTATGTGATAGCATGATCATTAAAAAAATTATAATCAATAAATACCACAAGAGTATCACACCACAAGGGGCACTGTTGTGTCAGCACAGCTGTGATTTGGCATGAGGCAGCAGATCCAGTGCCTTTGAAGCACTTTGGAGAATATTGTGGCCAACATTTCTGCAATGGGTGGATGACAATGATAGCACAATAGACAACAGTTGCTTTGAGTTGGCAGACGCACTCTCCGAACACATACGATGTGGAGAAATTGAGGCAGCTGCAGCATGCTATGAAGATGGTGAGCAACTGCTCACAGGAGGGGTCACTGGGATAACTGGAGGGGCCACTGGGGTGACTGGAGGGGCCACTGGGGTGACTGGAGGGGCCACTGGGGTGACTGGAGGGGCCACTGGGGTGACTGGAGGGGCCACATGTCTCTCTGGAGGGGCCACTGGGGTGACTGGAGGGGCCACT
Source organism: Melanogrammus aeglefinus (assembly GCA_900291075.1). Taxonomy (NCBI): domain Eukaryota; kingdom Metazoa; phylum Chordata; class Actinopteri; order Gadiformes; family Gadidae; genus Melanogrammus; species Melanogrammus aeglefinus. The sequence continues at coordinate 7,545 of OLKM01001147.1, read as the reverse complement.
GGGGTGACTGGAGGGGCCACATGTGTCTCTGGAGGGGCCACTGGGGTGACTGGAGGGGCCACTGGGGTGACTGGAGGGGCCACATGTCTCTCTGGAGGGGCCACTGGGGTGACTGGAGGGGCCACTGGGGTGACTGGAGGGGCCACTGGGGTGACTGGAGGGGCCACTGAGGAGACTGGAGGGGCCACTGGGGTGACTGGAGGGGCCACATGTCTCTCTGGAGGGGCCACTGGGGTGACTGGAGGGGCCACTGGGGTGACTGGAGGGGCCACTGGGGTGACTGGAGGGGCCACTGAGGAGACTGGAGGGGCCACTGGGGTGACTGGAGGGGCCACATGTCTCTCTGGAGGGGCCTGTGGGGTGTCGTGAGATTCCAGGTGCTTTAAGAGCTGTTTTCGGTTTATTATTGTAATTGAACAATTATGACAATGAAAGTGCGTTGTCTTCCTGCAACCTAAACCGCACTTTATGATCGTGAACTCTGAAAGAATAAATATACAAGATATACAATACAATTAATAAAAACTGCTTTCATTACGGACATATTTTAAATTGTGTATTTAAAATGGTATCAAATATATATAATAATAATTAAAAATTTAATAAAATGTACCTCTGTATTTAACCGAGGCATGGCATTTGATATGATGGTCGATCTCATATTTTGACCCTTTATAACTGCAGAAGGCAGTGATGAAGACCGCTGCTGTCCAGCTGTATTTCTGGGCTCTCGCCATCCACAATATACTGACGTGTCTCTAAAAGTCAAAGAAAACCAGTATAAACATAAAAGCAGTTTTCTACAAAAAAAACAATTGCAGCGTTTCGTTTTCTATTTTTCGGCTGCTTTGTATAAGATGGCTTGTGCATATTCACAATGTAATTAGACTAAGATCATATTGATATTCGATTTCTGTGGACTCTTATGAACATTTCAAGACCCAACGTGAAGTATCAACTCATTGGCTAAGGATATCCACAACGACAATAAAGTAAAGAACGCACCAAGGAGGGCGGGATGAGGGGGCTATTTTGACCTAAAAAGACAGATATATTTGATCTATATTCGTCTAAATATTTATTCCACCGAATGGTTGACATTGGTTGACATTTCCTGAGATTCTAAGCTTTTCAAACGGTGTACTGACATGACTATATCACTCAACCTTATGATATGCCGAAAAATCGAAAATCGAAAGATCCAGCATGTGGGGGGGGAGGGTGGTGTAAACTAAAAACTGAGTGCACGCCCCTCAATGTGGACTGAAGTGCACGCCCCTCAATTGGACTGAGTGCACGCGCCCCTCAATGTGGCTCCGTCTGCGGGCTGCAGTCAGGGGCTTCTCAGACATTCTGATGTGTTGCAATGGTTCCACCCTCCGGTGGAAATGCGCAAGACACGTCACGTGTGTGTTTTGTGTTCGACATCGAAACGCTGTAACCGACTGGCTCTCACTCAAACTTAGTACTGTACCGATATCGAGCTGGTCGTCTCTTCCGCCGCTGCTGAGCTTGTCTGTTGCCACCGCTTTGCGTAAGTTCATACAAAAGTTGAGTTAAAATGCAAATGTCAAATGAAGTCGGGTTTACCCATTACTAAATATTGCGAGGTAGGACTATACGTTATTTGTCTTGTTTCCACATTATAATGGAAGATCAGAAGTATACTGTAGTTCATTTTGGGCATAATTGCCTATGTACATTTAGGACTATAGTGTTTTATTAGTGTTTGGAATGATAATCTCAGCCTACTTATTTTTATGTGGCTGCCAGCAGTTCGTCTTTGCCCACTCTGAACAATGAACAAGAACTCCATCTCCACGAATGAAGAGATCCTCCATGGAGAATTTCTCAAAAGCTTAAACGGCAAATACAGAGCAGTCTTTCAGGTAGGAAATGTTTACACAATTTAATTTGTTTCGGTGTTTTGTCTACCTGGCCTAGGAGTAGTTCAGAATGTAATAGATGGAACAGAATAAAGCCTACAATTTAACTTAACATATTAAAAATGTAAAAATTTGCATAGTAAAAAAAAAAAAAGGAACAGTGAAAACACAACCCTGTTGTGAAAAAAAAAGGTCTGTTCCATTTTGATTGAACATACCTCATCTGAAAGGTACCTGGCGGTTGAGTTATGAAAATATATCAATAAAAATGGAATATGGTTTCCATTTTTGTTGTTTTAAGTTTAAAAAAAATATATAATTTATATAGATTATATATTTCTCATAACATCTGTAAACAAATGAGATTTCTGAAAGTTTGACCATTTTAAAGATCTTAACACCTGGGATGTTTCTACTCCAGCAATAGCACAGCAACACCTCACGTACATACTACGACACCCACAAGCCACATCTGGCACACACCCAGACGACACACGCCCGACCCACGAGTGTGCGAGAACTCGATTACCTGCACAAGACGATGGCAAAAACCCTTAGCTGATGGTCACACCAAAGACAACGGAACCACGATCACTGGAACAACACACGGCACCAAAACTACAAAAGGACACACAGACTCTACGCAGAGGCATGCGAAACCACACCTGACCCACACACACACACACACAACACACACACACTTATAGAGGTCACATCGCTTGTAACAGGTACGGCATGGGTACACCGTGTGAGATCTCCACTAATGCACATACGGTGAGAAACCTGAGATCGTCGGAAAGACTCCAACAGGCATCCAAACCGGTAGCCGCTGAGGTGTGCCCTTTAAAGGCATCTCACTTCAGCTCTCCCTATCACACACACAACCAACCACACATGCTACACCACACGGACCACGACGGCAATTTGAAATGAGATACTTCGAATGTGATGGCCTGTTCCAATCCAAAACATTCTTATTTCACTGAACGAATAACAGTAGAGTAAGAGACCATTACCGCAAATGATGTGTTCATTTTCTGTGAAACATAAAGATCATAGGAATCTATGGTGGCTATAATAAATGTAGACTTTAAAGCTTTTCTGTCCAACACAGACTTATCCATGAATATGTGCATGGAATCCAGTCCCGACAATCGACTAGTCAACTTACATTACGTGAACGTTATCATACATTTGTCTCACAAAAAGTTTTACACAACACTTATCTATCCTAGACTAGACCATCCTCTATCACAAAATCTAATAAAAGTACACATCAACAATCATATAACAGTAAACAAAAAACACACGCCATAGCACAGAATTACAAGACCCGAACAGTCTTTTAAAACGCTAACACCGTTTTTCTCTCCTGAGGAGGATATGTGAGAGGAACACGCAATAGTGCGCTCAAATATTAATCTCCATAGTATATAGCGCCAAAGTAGGTTACCAAAATTACTGTTCTCTACAGTCAGGAATCTTACCCTGAGCTAATAAAAGATGATGCCAGTGTCATGGCTAGTAAAAGAAAGCGCTTCCTCTCACGAACCTACTGACTCCTGAGGTTGGTCTTTAGTGCAGCTCTTGTGAGTGTGGCGAGATCTCTGCCACGGATGATGCAACTTCTTCACACGGTAGTCATACCCTCGAAGTTATCGTTGAAGCTGCCCAGCCCCTCCTTCCAGCCAACGCTGTGCTGAAGCTCTCCGAACCCCAACTCAAGAATCCCATATCAGTGTTCTTCGACCTCCTCTGCTCTCAGCGCTCAGCGAGCAGCTCTGTCGGGCCACACGCTCCGCCTGGGGCTTCTCTGCAGAGCGGCGAGTGATGGATCCCAACCCGCATTCAACCTGGCAAGGCGGAAATACAAGCCCGAGCAAGGTTTCGTGAAGGTTAGGTTGAAACATTAATGTAAACTAGTTACATGGTGTCAAAAAGGGAGAGCAAAGAAGCCAACAAAATAACATAACATTGGCGTAGCCTAAATATGTAACGCTTCTGAGGTTTCAGAATTGGTTTCCCGTGATCTCGAGGTCACTTCATTGTGTGATGCATCGTGCTCGTTTTATTTTGGCGGAGGCGTGATTAGCATGCACATAGAGCGCTCTCAGAGCGCACTCTCCAGTCTCAAGAAATAACTATATAAAGTTTAGACGAGTTAACTCGCCTAATGATTCTTGACTTATCATATCCGACACGATCCCTAGTACTCACCTTACGCTAAAAACTCTCAGAGGACTTTCGGTGTCCGCTTGGATCTCAACGAGTGGTCACCAGAGGCAGAGTGAGAACGATTCAAGAGTATGTAGGGATGATGGAGAATTGCCTTGTCATACCATAAAGTGACCTTGCTCATCCCCATACGTCTTGGAAAAAATCTGAAAGCGTTCGTTCCCAGAAACTCGTAACAGCTTTTGGGATCGGCTGACTCCCGGGGCCTAGTTCGATGTGTGTAGTTGTAGGAGTCCTGCGTTGCTCTGTGTTCGCTGTTTTAGTCTCACGTTTGTGTGTTGTTCGATGCTATGTCTGTCTCTACGGTCAGAGCCTTGTTCTGCCACAACAAGTATATGCCGATTTGATGGTCCGAGGTGCGTTTGGAATGGGAGTGCGCTGAGAATATCGAAACGAATGCTGAGATGGCTGCGGCAGTTGAAGCACGAAGAAACGTGCTTTATGCTCGTATAAAGCTTAGATCGAGTATGAGTAGTGATCAAGCAGTAACGCCGAGCCCGTTCACAAGCCGCTCCCCTCGCATGACTAGATCCGCCGACTCGTCGAATGCTGGCGCTACCTGACTTGCGCTACTAGTCCTTTTCTTTTGAAGACTGAGCTTGCGACGTAGCCAAAAACTCTTCCTTACGGTGTCCGTCTCAGTGAAAGACACTGAATTGATATCCACTGCCGTACACGTGTAGTGAATCCTGTGTAAAACTTTATTGTACACGTGTTAATTATGTGGGGATTGTGGATAAACTGCGTATTCGTCAAGTCTAGTTATCGATGTATTTGTGTTTGAGAAATGTCCGTAGATGGCTATATGTGGTGGCACAGGTTACGGAACTTTAGCCGGTTCGTCATAGCTAGCAGTTTGCATTAGCAAGCCCGCTGTCACTTTGTTGTTATCCTGCTATGGTAGCCTACCAGCTACCTTTACCTGGCTAAATGCGCTAGCAAGAATCCGTGATAATTAAATGCTTCTGAACGTTAGCTGGACTCAAGAAGAGATGAGAGAACATAGAATGAGGAGGCAACGTTACTTTGCGGGTAGAACGGTCTCAAACTAAGCGTGCACGTAACATAAGCTCCAGCATTCTAAACTGAATCTCTGTCAAGAGTAGAGAACCATGAAGCCGACCACCATGGGGCGTATCTGTCGCAACAAACAACAGCAAAGACCTCTTCCGAGGCAGTAACAGCAGCATGAGCTATGGTTCTGCTATGCAGGTGGTGTACTCCATGGAGGTGAGGAGATGCAATGTTTACGTTTGCTGATCGATCGGATAATTGATTTTCCTTTTCGAGTGTTCGTTTTGATTCTTGGAGAGTTGAGCGTAAGTTTGGCTCCCTGCAATACTGATTAGGTCTGAGCTGCATCGCTTTAAGAATTAAATTTACTAAACAATGTCTATGTTTAGTAATGAGCTACATATGAGCATTGATTTACGTGATTCATATCTAGTGATTGCATTTTTCTGGAACATTGCTTATGATTTGTGATTTCTGGATTGCTAGGGAGATGCTCATAACTGGCATCCCAGAGAGCGTTGACAGCGAAACAGCCAGATGTTTCAGTGTTATGACGGCCATGGAGGTAACAACCACCACACAACAACACACACACACACACACAAACACACACACACACACACCCACACAACCACACACACACACAACCACACACAACACACACACACACACCCAACCACACACACGTAAAGAATGAATGACATTTCATTGAATGACAGACTATCTATTTATTGGATTTAAGTATGATTTTGTTGGTTTTGAGATGCATGGGCGTTTTCTGCCTCCTCAATATAGATTAGCCTTCGTATATCATTTACTGTTATCAATTTTGGGAAACGTATTTTCTGATATTCTGGTCTACTTTCCAATTAGGTGAAAGAGGTGGCTTCTTTACTGCTTTCAAAACCTCCTATATTCATCAGAGAGAGCAGAAAAACTACAAAGATGCAAACTGCAGTAAGGTAAAAAAAACTTATCTGATGATGTTTTGGATTTTTAAGTATAGATATCTGTACCGAACTCATCAGACAGAGAATGAACTATTAATAGAGAGATGGCCAATGAGTCACTGGTGCAGAATAAGAATGCCTTGCAGTCCTCCCAATCTCAAAGTGTATTTTGGCCGTTTGAGCAATTGTTTTGCACACAAATTATTATTGAGCCAAAGCACCCTAGACGTTTTTGCCTTTAGATGCATGACATGTCACTAACAACAAATGGATGTAGGACTCGGGACCTTGCCCCGACTTCATCAGGGTGGCACCTGCTGCGAGTCAGAACACGCCGACCTGCAGACTCACTAGTATTTGGCCCACAAAATGTAGGTGGCCTGTTCTTTGGTCTCCTGTGGTGTTTGCCAGGCCCTGGAGGGCTTTCCTATTCATAGCGGAGAATACTCCGAAGGGTGATCAAGAAGCTGGTCATCGGGGCGGCCTAACGAGGAGCCCCCTGCGAGAAGCTGCAGAGGAGGACGAGTAAGTGGAGAAGCCGTCGCTGTAGTATAGTCCAGTGGATGAGGTCAGGGCCAGCACCTCTCTGGACCAGCTAGCATGTAGCAGGCGCTTTATGGGGCTGTTTTTTTATACTATTGAGCAATTAGCCATCTTTACCCAACGACGCTCGGTGTGGCTAGGCATCTTGCTCAAAGAGGTGCTGTGGACCATTCACTGAGTCAAACCCTGGCCAGCACACCATGCGCGGCCCCTTTAAAATGGTTTAGTTATCATCCAACTGACCTTTCCCACCTAACTCACTACCTGCATTTAGGTGATCGATATGTTTGCATTTTTATTAACAAATGTGTTTGTCTTAATTATTTCCCTGTTTTAAAAGATTGTAACTTCCTTGTAAGGAAACCTTGAAACTGAACGAAATCTTGGCCTATCTGCTGGGATTAAATAAATGTGCTTTTTCTATCTATCTAATCTTTTGAGGAAACGGCGCCCTTAAAATGTTATGATTTAATTATCAATCATATCCACTCTGGCGTCTGATTGAGCTTGGTTGTCCATGTGTCTGTCCTCCTTTAGTGGACACCGAGAAGCGGCGCTGCTCCTTGAGGGCCGAACATGCCCGAGTCAGACGAGCTGCTGGTGCGCTTACGGGAAACACTCAAGCGCTGTAAAGCACGCCGCCGCCTCAGGTCGAGACTGGGTGAGGCCATGTTATCCCACCTGACTTGAATTGGCGGTCCTAGAATCGTCCCTTACAATGAGCCTGAATGGTCATCATACGTCCCCTACCATGAAATCTGATAGGTCACATACGTTCCTACCATGAGCGTCTGATGGGTCATATCGTCCCCCTAACCTTGAGCTACTTATAGAGATAATATCGATCGACGTACCATAACTGATAGGTACATCCGTCTCCCCTACCATGAACTCTGATAGGTCGAATTATCGTCCCC
>OLKM01001146.1:150000-167416 GCA_900291075.1 Melanogrammus aeglefinus | reverse complement strand
AGAGAGTCACAGCTGGACCCAACCACCTGTTCCTTTTGTCATTCACCAACAGCATCTTAATCTGATGTCCGCTAACCAACTGTTGATATGGCGAAGACCATCGAGTTGCCCACAGAGGAACAGAGTGGCAACGCGAGTGCACAGCCTGAGAAAGGTGAGGCCACCTCCTCCAGGTTCCGGGAAGGATGGCCATGTCGTTGCCATCAGCTCGCAGAGAACTTGCAGAAGCCTCCCAAAGGTGGGTTTCAGACTTGCCTTAATGAAAGAGGGGCTGGCACTGGACCCATTGCGTTACAGGATTGCCCACACAAAAAACAGTTAGCTGACTGGCCAGCAGATTTGTCATCGCTACCCAGATGCTCCCTGGCTCGGATCCTCTCCAAGGGGTTGTTTTTGATCCACTGGAGGCATCCACCATTCGGGCTTGTGGAATGAATCCCTACGTTAAGAGCTATGTGACTGTGGATATCTGCACATGCCATGTGGCGCTTGCGCCTGTAAGCCAGGCCACAGTTACTATCTGCGCAGGTGCAAGGCCAGCTGCTATCACAGGAAATGCAAGTGGTGCGATTTTGTGGTTTTTTGCAGAAGGACGACGGTTCCTGGTGCAAAGAAATTTATAAGGATGCGGAGGTCGCTAGGGTTATAAGGGAAGGGGGATTCATTTCTTTTTTATCATTACTCTAATTTGTTTTAAAATCAATGGCTTCTTTCAATCAAATTCTGTTTCAATCAGGTTAGTAAATTTCTTGGTTCTGTTTTATTCTGTTTCATCGTTTTGTAATGATTGACATGAAAAAAAGTTTTTTCAGAATCAAGATACGTTTAGTAGTCTGCATAGGTATTAATATAATGGGCACGCTTCATACTGATTCTTTTTTGTATATTTAGTTTTTCTTAAACTCACTCTCTCGTCTTTTAAGAACGGTCAACTTTAATAAAACAGGAAAAACTACAGTGACAACGTTAGCGCTATTAGTACAGTAGTCATCTTCTCTGAACCCATGAGTCCGGACTGGTTTTATATTCTGATGGACGCGTTTTCCATAATTCCTTGGGTATAGTATTTAAACAAACTTCTTAACTACAAAACAATGACACTATCTATTTTTAAACAGTACAACTTCAATTCATTTTCACCAAAGAATAATCATGAATTCAACAAATAATAACTTCATAATTAAACAATTAAATAAATAAATACATGATTTAAATCTCTAATGTCCAGATGTCTCTGAGACAGTCATCTTTCTTTTTATTTTGCAGACCGTGTTCCCCCGGAGGAAAGGGTTGAAACACTGTTAGTTTAATTCATCGTTGTCTTGCCCCATGTCTTCACTAACGGTACAGTTCCCAAGACGCTCCTTCTGGTCGCAGGTAGTGTCGTTACCGTTCCATGAAAAAAACACGTGGTACACGTGCCCCATTCTTCAGCTTCCTCAGCCCCCCGAAAAGTCACACGGAAATCGCGTCTGCCTTGACAATGCCGACTACTAACCGCTCGGGTGTTTTTCGGTCGGGTGAAGTCAATCCCTCCGGATCTTCTGTCATCCACTCAGCTCGTACCGCTCCGTCAACGGGGAAATGCCATGGAAAGCTTACCTCTTTGTTGTGACGTGACGAATAACGGTACATAAACGCACACCAACATGAAATGCAGCTGGCTCTCACCCTCTGGAAAGCAAGTCGCCGCTCTTTAACCCTAAACATCACTCATTATTTCTCCATCTATCATATACTCCGTCGCTGTTGTCTGCTCTCTCTGCAGTCCCTCGCTCTCAAATCAACTCGGGAGAAGTTTTGACCGGAAGTTATGGTCCACATACACTCTAAAGTGGAACGTCAGCGTTCCGGCCATCTGTTTGTGCAAGTAGCGAATGTTTCCATGGCCAGCAGACCCAAAGTAAAAGCCCCCCTCCCCCCCCCCTCCTCTGTATTATACTCAAACGTACCCATCGTGAATCGCCCAACCTATTTTGTCGGCGTTGGGCCAGTCGACCTGTGGTGTGTGTTTGTGTGTGTGTGTGTGTGATGTGTGTGTGTGTGTGTGTGTGTGGTGTGTGTGTGGTGTGTGGTGTGTGTGTGTGTGTGTGTGTTCTCATCAAGCGGATAAAGGTCAGCTCATCTTCCCTTTCCACCTGTCAAGGTCACTCACAAACCTGGGGACCCTGACTTACACACACACACACACACACACACACACACACACACACACACACACACACACACACACACACACACACACAGGTGCGTGTGTGTGTGAGAGATACCAAAACACCTCCGTGACTCCTTGATCCACATCCCGGTCCTTTTCATTCACCAATCCTCCTCTCAGCGCCATTTAACGCCTCCGTTTCTCCCCCCCCCCCACCCCGCTCCTCTCCTCAGGGACTTTGCGTACGTGGCCCGAGACAAGAACACCAGGATCCTGAAATGTCATGTGTTCCGCTGTGACACGCCGGCCAAAGCCATCGCCACCAGCCTGCACGAGATCTGCTCCAGGGTGAGGAGGACCCCCCCGCCGCTGGGCCGGGGGGCACGGCTGGGCTGGGCAGGGCTGGGTGGATGGATGAATGGATGGAGGGATGGGTGGATGAATGGATGGCTGGATGGTGTGGATGGATGGATGGATGGATGAGGTGGTGGATGGATGGATGGATGGATGGATGGATGGATGGATGGATGGATGGATGGATGGATGGATGGATGGATGGATGGATGGCTGGATGGTGTGATGGATGGATGGAGTGGATGGATGGATGGATGGATGGATGGATGGATGCGGGGATATGAGGGAAAAGAACCATAGAGACCAGACTGAGTTACAGACTAGAGGAAGTCCAACTGTAATATTTTCCGATGCTGCAGACTGGGCACGGAAATTATTATTACGGGCCCACGGCAACGACAATTTAGGGCTTAATATTCTGGGAAAGTTATGAGGTTTTATAGCACTTAGCACGGGGGATTGGTTAGCCTAGCGATTGTTGTACTTGCACTTGGTTCTATGAACATCGTTTCTGTATCGACAGCGCTATATTGTTGCACTTCTTATGACAGATGTACTTATTGTAAGTCGCTTTGGATAAAAGCGTCGGCTGAATGTAAATGGAAGGTGCTAGACAGAAATAAAAGTATATCTATGATAATTATACTTGAAAGCATATTTATGCATATTTATTCATTGAGATCTGAGAGCGCCTGTAGCGTAGGGTGGTAATGGCTCAGGGTAAAACGTCTCACACTTGGACGCAGGACTCTGCAACACACACAGAGTTGAGATGCAGGTTACACAGAAAGACTAACACTGTGAACACATGCTAAAGGAGTGTTTGTGTGTGTGTGTGTGTGTGTGTGTGTGTGTTCGTGCACGTGTTTGCACACATACATGCATCTTAAGATTTCATTGCGAAATGGAAAGCTTTTATCTGCTGTTTCGAGAAAATAAAAAGGCAGGGTGACCCAGTTTACTTGTGTGTGCGTGTGTGTGTCTCCTTTATGTGTGTGTGATGGCTATGTTGCAGCTAGATCTCTGTGTGTGGGCGTGTGGGGGTGCATGCCCTGTTATGCTGCTCTAATAGGATGGCAGCACTGTGAGAGAGAGAGGGCGGGGGGGGTTCAGGTTTGATGTTCCACGTTGTTGCTGCTGTTCTTTCATCTTATTTCATCTTCACATCTTTTCTGTCAGTTTCCCCGTTTTTCTCTGTGTCCCTATCTGAGTGTCGACAATAGTCTTCCACCACTCACTGTTCTCCCCGGCTTTCTCCGTGGTTTCCCTTATCTCTGCTTCACTGCTGCATCAATCTCCCTCAGTTTCCTCCTTAATGCAACTCTGTTCTTTATCTCTCTCTCTCTCTACTCTCTCTCTCTCTGTCTCTGTCTCTGTCTCTGTCTCTCTCTCTCTCTCTCTCTCTCTCTCTCTCTCTCTCTCTCTCTCTCTCTCTCTCTCTCTCTCCTCTTCTCACTCTCTCTCTCTCTCTCTCTCTCTCTCTCTCTCTCTCTCGTCTCTCTCTCTCTCTCTCTTCTCTCTCTCTCTCTCTCTCTCTCTCCGTACTCTCTCTTCCTCTCTCTCGTCTCTCTCTCTCTCTCTTCTCTCCTCTCTCTCTCTCTCTCTTCTCTATCTCCTCAACCGTCTCACCTCTCTCTTCTCTATTCCCACCTCACTCTCTCTCTCTCTCTCCTCCTCTCTTCTCTCTCTCCTCTTCCTTTCCTCTCTCTCTCTCTCCTCTCTCTTTCTCCTCTCCCCTCTCTTATCTCTCCGTCATAACCCGTGCACTCTCTCTATCTCTCCCTCCTCCTACTCTCTCTCTCTCTCTCTCTCTATTTCTTCTCTCTCCTCTCTCTCTCTCTCTCTCTCTCTCTCTCTCACTCTCTCTTCTCTCCTTCTCTCTCCTCTCTCTCTCTCTCTCCCTCTCTCTTCCATTCCTCACCTCTTCTCTCTCCCAACCCGTCACTTCTTTCATTCCCACCTCTCTCTCTCTCTCTCCTCTCGTCTCTCTCTCTCCCTCTCTCTCTCTCCCTCTCTTCTCTTCTCCACCTCTCTCCTCTCTCTCCTCTCTCCCAACCCGTCACTCTTTCATTCCCACCTCTCTCTCTTCTCTCTCTCTCTCTCTCTCTCTCTCTCTCTCTCTCTCTCTCTCTCTCTCTTTAGATCATGACAGAGAGGAAGATTGCCAAGGCCCTGGCTGGAGGTTCTCTCCAGGACCGGGTCCAGGCCGGACTGGACCTCCCCCTGCAAGGTACGCTGACCCTGATCTGGGAGGTGCTGAGAGAGAAAGGAGAGAGAGAGAGAGTCTGAAACAAAGTCCCCTCTCTCTCTCTGCCCCCTCCCACGCTACATTTTCCAGCCAATGAGAAGTGCCGCATTTCACGTACATGTGATTGACAGGCAAGGTGGATCCTTGAAACCAATCACAGAGAGACCCTGATTGGTCAACAGATTCCTTCAGAGCGCAGCTCACGAAATAGCTGACGGATGGCTGCTTAATTTCTTACACTGGATTGAAAGCTCTTAAACTCAGTACTTCATAAGAGCACTGTGTGTTTGTGCACATGGATTATTTCCGCTGACAGTCCATGTCTTTGGCTGTTCCTCTTTTTTTTTTATGTTTTGTAAAATAAAGAACCAACAGTATATGCGGAGTAGGCCGTTGGAAGCAGTAGAATGACGACACAGTTGTACAGGAGCCGTGGAAATAGTGTGGGGACAGAGGAGGTTGAGGTTCAGCTCCTCACTTCATGGTTCCAGAGGTACATTTGTGGAGATGCACATGATGCATCGTAAACTTCATGTGTGTTTAAACACCTAACCTGTGTGTGTGTGTGTTGTGTGTGGTGTGTGTGTGTGTGTGTGTGTGTGTGTGTGTGTGTGTGTGTGTGTGTGTGTGTGGTTGTGTTGTGTGTGTGTGTGTGTGTGTGTGTGTGTGGTCTTCACACTGAGCAGAGTTCCCACCCCTAAGAACGGAGGCTGGGTGCAGAAGAGTTCCAGGTGTTTCTACCTGGGGATTGCTCCGGTCGCCAGGCCTATAGTACAACTACACACACCAGGGACACACCAGCACGCACACACGGTCAGACCCACACAAGCATGCAGACATATACAGAAAACACACACCAAAGTGCCCAATCAAACACATACAGACATATACATAAAACACGTACTAAATGCAGAATCAAACGCGAAAACGGAAATGAAAATGTTCTTTGACGTGTGGGGAAGGATGACGTCGTTCTTAGAGATCTGACCGATGACGTTGAGCGTGTGTGTTTCGACCCCCCCTCTGCTCCAGGCATGGACATCCTGAATGGGGCCATTGACAGCCTGGTGGGATCCTGTGACCGAGCCGACTGGAACCCTGTGGCCCTGACCGTGGCCGATGCCACCGTGACAATCAGCAAGGACGAGGTCAGCCCCACGGGAAATAGACAGAAACAACAATAAAAATGGAATCCCCAGAAAGCGATCTAGACTTCCAATTCCAAACGTCCCCAGATGAAGGAGGGTCACACGGGACATGTCTGCAGGCGACAAGCTGGTGGTTAAAACATTCAAAAACTGGTTTTGCAGATAAAACACCACCACTTCCACCGTTCAGATCTATCTGGGGCCCTTTAAGACATTTTTTCCCCACTGCTCCTAATCTCGGAGTAGCTTGTCGCTAATTATCTCCTATCCAATCACACGCCCCCGAAAGTCTGCACTTCCAATGTGCCGTGTCCTATCGGTGTCTGGGTTCATTTTCAATCCCCTTCACACCTCAACTACTCCCGTCAAATCCATTGCGCTCTCACACAGTAAATAGCTGCAGATAATAATTCTTCACAATACAGAGGTTATGCAGACCATCGTTGATTTGGTTTGGGTGGTGATACTCAAGACATGTTCACCCAATGCCTCCTTTATCGTACCAGGAGTCTTAAAGGGTCTTTTCGACCATGCAGAGCCCCCCCCCCCTGCAGTAGAACAGAGCCCAACGAGTCTTTGTTCGCATGGTGGGAAACCATGAAGTCGCCCACCTTTTTCGCAGACTAAATGGAATTGACCGACTTTAACGACCGCTAACGAAGTGCTCTGTCGGCCCCAGTCAATAACCATGGCTGCCGCGGGTTTTTAAAAGGTAGTAAAAGGTAGTAAATTAAATTAGGCCAAATTAAAGCCAGTAAAAATTAGTAAAAAGTAGTAAACGTCATCTGACGAGGTAGTAAATTTTCGAACCCTAATCCAACTGGACCAATGCCTTTTTCAATTAATGTTACTTTACGTGAGGCCTAGCTTCTTCAATTACTTGCGTGAATATATTTTTATGTTGCGAGTAGGACCTGTGACCTAGGATCACGTGTACCCCGCGCTCGCTGTCTGAGTTAAGTCAGTTTGATTACCCGGCTGGCTTGCCCCCAAACTTCTCAGTGAATTCGCATTAAAATGGGTAAATGTAAATTTTTTCAGACCTCCTGGCTGGAGGAATCAGCCTTTAAAGAACTGGCTTAGGCCAGTAGCTGGCAACAGCCGAGAGTCTGTATTGCAGTGTCTCGCAAAAAAGACCATTAATATTACCTCTGGATTGGGGTGAAGTCGGTCAAATCGCATATGGAGTTCTGCAAGTCACCGAGCAAGGATGCGGGGACGTTGCACGCAAGCTACCCGCTGGTCGCTGTTTTTGCGCTAGCACGACTGCTAGCTCGACTGCTAGTTCTACTCCCTCACACCTCCACTGCTTCCTCAACTTCGTTCTTGCTCACGCCCCGCTCTATCTCCACCGCCAGTATTCCTACTTACCAGACCCACAACTGCTCTCTCTGCCTCTCTCTCTCTACACTGCAGGCCGAGGTACTGTGTTGTTTATATTTAGCAGTAACTATCCACCATCGTTCAAGCTCAAACGATAACATAGGAGAGCTGTCTCGCTCTGATGTTCCTCGACTCCCTATCTCGCAAATCTGTCTCTCGCGTTGGTCCACAGGCCTAGACCGGCTACTCATCAAATTTTGGCATTGTCCCCTATTTCTTATAGAAGCAATTGTTGAGAGCCATCATTCACTGCTGGACCTACGTCCTGGATGTTCTGATCCGAGAGCCTCAACCAGTCGTCAAGGAAAAACAAATGGATATATCCCCATTCGTGTTTTGGCTGAGATGGTTGTGGTACAGTTCCAGGATACTTTGGCTCACAGTTGCTGGAGACTGAAGAAGACCCTGTACGATCTGTTCTGCGGCACATCAAAGTACAGTTTATTTTCTTTACTGACACGTTATTGGTTACATATAGTACGGTGGCGCTGAGCATCCACAAAAACAATAACATAAATAAGTAATTTTCACACCGTTAGCATCACAGCGATCTCGTAATTACGAGAAAATATCTCGTAATTACGACATCTGGATCATCACCTCTCTCATCTCAGTACAATAACGTGGCTGCTGCTGTGCTTGTAGCACGTGAATGATTTGACGGCTATCCGACGCCATTGTATTTTACTGTTTAACATTTTCATGTTTTTGATATTTATTAATTAAATTAATTAACGTAGTATATTTAACCTATCCGTTGAATCTGTGATAAAACAATATGGAATTTATGTTTTGTAAAATAAAGAACCGACAGTATATGCGGAGTAGGCCGTTGGAAGCAGTAGAATGACGACACAGTTGTACAGGAGCCGTGGAAATAGTGTGGGGACAGAGGAGGTTGAGGTTCAGCTCCTCACTTCATGGTTCCAGAGGTACATTTGTGGAGATGCACATGATCGTAACTTCATGTGTGTTAAACACCTAACCTGTGTGTGTGTGTGTGTGTGTGTGTGTGTGTGTGTGTGTGTGTGTGTGTGTGTGTGTGTGTGTGTGTGTGTGTGTGTGTGTGTGGCGTCTCACACTGAGCAGAGTTCCCCACCCCTAAGACGGAGCTGGTGCAGAAGTTCCAGGTGTTCTACCTGGGGATGCTCCCGGTCGCCAGGCCTATAGGTACAACTACACACACCAGGGCACACAACCGCACGCACACACGGTCAGACCCACACAAGCATGCAGACATATACAGAAAACACACACAAAGTGCCCAATCAAACACATACAGACATATACACAAAACACGTACTAAATGCAGAATCAAACGCGAAAACAGAAATGAAAATGTTCTTTGACGTGTGGGGAAGGATGACGTCGTTCTTAGAGATCTGACCGATGACGTTGAGCGTGTGTGTCGACCGCCCCTGTGCAGGCATTGACAAACTCCTGCGCGCGCTCCATTTTTCTTCCACACGTTCCTGCCCGAAGAGAGGACTACACCAACATAACCGGATCATCCCTGCTTTCCCCTCTCTTCCTCGACGTTCCCACAGATGAGGATCAGCAACATGGACCGGTTGCCAGCGAGATTTCCTGACTCAACAGACAAAGATGGGTGAAAATGTGCCGGTAAGCGAGACTAGACTGATAAAAGAAATGATAAAAGAAAAAGCCACACAGCTGAGGCACTTGTGACTGCAATTTTAATTAGCAACTCGTATGTTTGCCTGTTGTTAATATCATTGGTTATGTTCTCTCTCTCTTGGTCATTTTTTGTGTCCAGTGTTGAAGTTATTAAGTTGTTTGTTAATAAAATACTATTACAGTGTAAAGTTGCACTTTATTGCCATTTTTTTGAGGCCCTAATTTAACCATTTTGTTTGTAAAGGTCCAGTCGGTCTTCTAATTGTGTCATGGAATTGTTACTTTTTGACATTAAGTAAACAACCTATGGACCAAGGCCAGGTTGGGACACCTTGAATTAATCCAACTCCTATGTTAGAGTTCCCTTCTTACTTCAATGTAGCTCTCTCGCTGGCCCTAACACAAACACTCACATACTGTGTGTGTGTGTGTGTGTGTGTGTGTGTGTGTGTGTGTGTGTGTGTGTGTGTGTGTGTGTGTGTATGTGTGTATATATATTTATTTTAAGCTGCTACAGTTGAAGCTTGAAGTCGTGCTGGTAGTAAAAAAAATTGTGACCTTTTTCGGTAGATAAATGGTAGTGACCGACTGTATAATCGACCTTAACGAAGTGCTCTGTCGGCCCCAGTCAATAACCACGGCCTCCCGTTCTTCCCGCCCCTTTTCCCCGTGGAGCAGGAGGAGGAGGAGGTGCTTGTGGAGTGCCGCGTGCGCTTCCTGTCCTTCATGGGCGTGGGGCACAACGTGCACTCGTTCGCCTTCATCATGGACGCAGGCGGCCAGCGCTACGACTGCCACGTGTTCTGGTGCGAGCCCAACGCCGGGGGCGTGTCGGAGGCCGTGCAGGCCGCCTGCATGGTGAGTAGTGTGGTGGGGTTGTCATGGTAGCTGGGCATGGTGGGTACTGTGTTGCTGTTGTCATGGTGAGTACCAAGTGCGGTTGTAATGGTGGGTACGGCGCCGCAGTTGTCATGGTAGTTAGGCAACCTTGTTAATGTGGTGCTGTTGCTATGGTTGTTGATCATGGTGAGTACGTGGTGTGGTCGTCATGGTGAGTGCCGTGGTGCTGTTGTCTTGGTGAGTACTGCAATTTTGTTGTCATGGTAGCTGTTTATAGTGGGTACTGTGGTGCTGTTTCTATGGTAGTTGTGCATGGTGAGTACCGTGGTGCAGTTGCTGATGGTGGGTACAGCGCTTCTGTTGCTACGGTGGGTACAGCAGTTCTGTTGCTACGGTGGGTACAGCAGTGCTGTTGCTACGGTGGGTACAGCAGTGCTGTTGCTACGGTGGGTACAGCAGTGCTGTTGCTACGGTGGGTACAGCAGTGCTGTTGCTACGGTGGGTACAGCAGTGCTGTTGCTATGGTGAGTACAGCAGTGCTGTTGTCCTGGTAGCTTTGGTTGGTGGGTACAGCAGTGCTGTTGCTACGGTGGGTACAGCAGTGCTGTTGCTACGGTGGGTACAGCAGTGCTGTTGCTACGGTGGGTACAGCAGTGCTGTTGTCCTGGCAGCTTTGGTTGGTGGGTACAGCAGTGCTGTTGTCATGGTAGCTTTGGTTGGTGGGTACAGCAGTGCTGTTGTCATGGTAGCTTTGGTTGGTGGGTACAGCAGTGCTGTTGTCATGGTAGCTTTGGTTGGTGGGTACAGCAGGCTTTCAAGGGCATTCAGCAGACGCTTTTATCCAAAGCGGCTTACAATAAGTACATTTGTCAGTGGAAAAATAAACAACAATATATCGCTGTCGGTACTGGAAGGATGTTTATAGAACAAGTGCTAAGCACTTACCAAGTCATTTTAGTAAATAGTATTTTTACTGTTCATGTGTTTATCTGATGTATTTCATTCACAAGTTAAAACAAATCCTTAATTAAGGTGTATACATCGGAATATCCAAATGGCTTAGCTTTTCAAACCCAAATACCCAATTATTGGTAGTGGGTGCTGCAGCACTCAGAGGAGATCAGGGGGGGCTTCCCTCAGAGTCGTACCATTAGTAGTCCCCTCATGCTCTTATTGATCTGCCATCCTAGTTGTGGAAAACACACACACACACACACACACACACACACACACACACACACACACACACACACACACACACACACACAACACACACACACACACACACACACACACACACACACACGACACACTTCCAATTCCAAACGTCCCCAGATGAAGGAGGGTCACACAGGACATGTCTGCAGGCGACAAGCTGGTGGTTAAAACAGTCAAAAACTGGTTTTGCAGATAAAACACCACCACTTCCACCGTTGGCTCCAGATCTATCTGGGGCCCTTTAAGACATTTTTTCCCCACTGCTCCTAATCTCGGAGCAGCTTGTCGCTAAGTAGTCTCCACACCAACACACACACAGCACACACTACACTTCACACAGCAACACACACACACACACACACACACACACACACACACACACACACACACACACACACACACACACACACACACACACACGGCAACTAGATCTCTCAATAATGTATTATTTTAATGAGTTCTCATTTCTTCTCTCATTTGTCACCGTTCTTCGTTCACGGTGTATCCCTCCCCCTCACACCCTCTCCGTCCGTCTCCCCCCTCTCAGCTGCGGTACCAGAAGTGTCTGGTGGCACGGCCCCCCTCCCAGCGGGCCTGTGGCTCCTCCCCCCCCGGTGACTCGGTGTCCCGGCGGGTGTCCACCAGCGTGAAGCGCGGCGTGCTGTCCCTCATCGACACCCTGAAGCAGAAGAGACCCGTCACCGAGCTGCCGCAGTGACCGCCCCCCCCCCCCCCCCCCTCCCCTACCCAGGGAAACAAAAGCCCCCAAGAACAAGAGAACCCCCCCAACACACTACCACCTCCACACGCTTCACTCCGCGCCCTCCTCCCCATGTCAGCTGAATACACCCCCCCCCCCCCCCCCGGTGGTTGCCAACACTCACCAGTGCGACCCGGGTGTCTTCACTCCCCCTGAGCTCTCGTTGTTTGAAACATCCCGCCCCGGTCATTGGTGTGGGGGGTTTCTTCAGGGCTTTTCCCCGGCTGTGTGTTTGAGATACTCCGAGGGGAAAGCGTCTGTTCTCGCCCGAAAGAGCCGAGACAAACCACTCTTGACCTCAAACCGAGAGCATGAAGCCATTCCCCGGGGCCGGGACCAAGGGTCCGAGCCAGAGTGAGGACCCATCGACCAGCGACGTGATTGGAGCAGAATTCCAATTAGCGTGGCCGGTGGTGGTGGTGGTGGTGGTGAGTGATGATGATGATGAAGATGATGATGGATGATGTGTACATAGCGTTCTCCGTCACTCCAGAGCCAGGGGTTGCATGCCAGCGAGGACCCGAAACCATGCTTTAGAAAAGTGAAGGAAGTGTTCCCTCTCAAACACAAGCGCCAGAGCCCTACCGCTCACACCCCCTAAACAACTCACCCCCCCTGATCAGTCCTTACACCCCCTAAACAACTCACCCCCCCTGATCAGTCCTTACACCCCCTAAACAACTCACCCCCCCTAATCAGTCCTTACACCCCCTGATACCTCCTCTCACCCCCTGATCAGTCCTTACACCCCCTGATACCTCCTCTCACCCCCTGATCAGTCCTTTCAGTTCCCTCCTTAATGCAACTCTCTCTTCTCTCTCTCTCTCTCTGACTCCTCTCTCTCTTCCTCTCTCTCTCTGTCTCTCTCTCTCTCTCTCCTCTCTCTCTCTCATCTCTCTTACACTCCCTCCTCCTCACTCACCTCTCTCTCACCCCCCTGATCACTCCTCATGTTGTTTGGTGTCCGTGGGGTGTCTCCGCCGCGTCTCTTAGCATGACCTCACGCCCCGGCCCTCCCCGGACCCCCCGAGAATGCGTCTCCGTGGTCAGTCTGAAGGCTTCCTCTGTGCCCCCTCTGTCCCGCTCAGTCGCACCACCACAAGACTGTAGACCGCCAGCGTTGTGCGAAACAAGCCATTCTGTAGCAAAAGGGACAGACCGAGAAGCCACTGTAGACTGTGGAGGACAGCGCCAAGCCCCCCCTCCACACCGACACACACTCAGCCCTCAGTCTGTTCACGTGAGCCTGCATGAACCTTTTGATATCAATGTAAAACGACTTTCACCGTAACACACCACTGCTGCTGCTGCTGCTGCTGCTGCTGCTGCTGAATAGAGGTGCCATTTTTTTTTTATTTTAGGTTTGTTCTGTTGTTGGTTGTTGCCCTTTTGTGTTTTAGTTAGCTTTCTTCGTCCCCTGTGTTTGACTTGCCCGTGGTGATGCATGTTATCAAGGCAGGGTGAGAGCAGTCGGAGGTGGACATCCTGAGGCTTACCACAGGTACGACCAATGGGTGAACTCTGGCCGGCCGACCGCATTAGAACGAAGCAGAGGCATGACAGGATTTTGAACGCTGGAATTGGCGTCAGAAACGCTTTCGGTCGGCTCTCTTCGAATAGGAACTCGCCTCGTTTTCACTTCCTGCGCGTTCCTTTTGAAGTAAGCCCAGAGGAGGCGTCCAGAAGGGGAACAGTGATAATGGAGGGAGGGAGGGAGGGAGGGAGACGAAGGGAGGCAGGGAGAGAGGGGAAGGGAGGGAGTTCTGCGGTGCTTTCCTCCAGTAAGAGGAGGATAGACACGACACACTGCTGCTCTGTGATTCACATGCTGGAGGGAAGGGAAACAAGACCATGGCTCTCAGTAAGCCGCTCTCCAGACATCGAGCCAACCCGCTTTAAACGGACCGGAGACGATGGGAGAAGGTTCACGAGTAACCGACCGAACCAGTTCATTTTGTGTTTTGTGTATCCTGTACTCTGGCCTGGAAGGTGCTTGAGAGCCTGAGGTCCTGGACTCTCGAGTTCTGAGTAACGGGGAATAGACTGCGAGGGACAGAGCCTCCTCGCAGCGACGGAGACTGAAGCGCGGTCTGGCTCGGCGGTTCGCCGCTCTCTCCGCTGTCGTGTGTCGTCCTCCTGTTTACGTGTTCCCATGTGTACCCGTGCCACTCGCTCACAGCGTGTTAGCGCTTGTTATTTTTAGCGTGCCGTTTTCACAGATCTCAGCAGGAGGCTGCGATCGTGCCATGTTCTGCTCACGCCTCGGCTTGTGTTCGTATTAGGGTAGACGACGGCGGCGGAGTTTCCTCGAGTCCCGAACTTGAAGTGCGGTCACGGCGCTTATATGCTGGTCTAATCCCGTTTATTTGATCGCCTGCCTCGCGGTAAGCGGCGTGTAGAAATGTCAAGCGTGTTATTGGACGAGGCCTGAAGCTTGAGAGCGAGGGATTTGGAACTGTTGCGCCTGGGTTTGTCAAAGGCCTTTGAAATGTGAAGTCAATGAAATGTTCTGTGTACATAGCATCCCTATCATTTTACCATTTGGCATTAATCATTTTATAAGCTATTTTGTTATTTTGAATGTCTTTTATTATTATATCTATTTTTTAAAGCGACGCCTTTTTTTGATTCACCAAACTGGCCAAAGTGTAAAGTACTGATATACATTATTGTAGATAAGAAAATTATGAGCGCAAGTATCAAGGTAAAGAACAAATACGACGGAACAGATGCTGTTGATCATTTTGATCAGGAAAAAATTCAATCTGCATTTTCTTTTTGTTTTTCATTTTTCCGAGTCCCCAAAAAGGGAGCTTTTATCTATGCATTCTTTGAACCTTAAGAAACGGAAAGCTACAACAAAGCCTTGCATGCCTTGGAGCCGTTGAGAGAAGGACTGTACGTACTGAACAGAAATATTTTTTATTTTATTTATTCTATTTTATAAAAGGTATATACTTATTTTACTAGATTGGACGAGTAGGTTTAAGTCTGTAAATGTGGTCTCATCGTCTCGCAGCCCATGCTGATTCACAATGCTGACAGGAAGTTTTCTCTTTGCCCCCGAACGGCAGGTAATAAACCACAACCCACACACACACCCCCATCTTCTATTGTACAGTTTTCCGAGACTGGGAGTCCGCTCTGTGGGCCGGGGGGGGGGGGGAAATTTCCACTAGCAAAGAAACATGGCTTAACAACGGAATCATCCTTGGTCGCTGACGCTGCACTCTGTAGAGAGACACCGCTTAAGCAAGCCTCTACTTAACTGCAGTGTGAAACGTTGTCGATTAATACTATCTGATCTAATGTGAAGAAGAGGCTCTTGCTTGGTTTTTGAAGAACGACAGAGCAGGTGGATCATACTCACCGGGATCAATGTGCTTAATGAGGCCGAGCTCCAACCATCTGACCATGTGTTGCTGCAGTATTATTTGGCTAGGTACTGCAGAGTTAGACTCTCCGCCAAGACGAACTGGCTCCGATCCCAGTCCATGTCACGGCCCACTCGTAGTCCCCATTCAGCGAGATGCTCCTTACCCCCGATTCTTTGATTACCTTTGACTGACTATAGGCAATCGTAAAACATATCGACGTATCCATTTTGTATAGAAACCACCCGAAGGAGCCGAAACTCTTTTTTACAAAGGAGATGAGAAACAAGCCTGCTAATCCGGAGCCACATGGTGTGTAATCGTCCGTTCACAGGAAGCGATGCGACTGTAATTAAGGACGATGAAGACGATGATAGGAAACGACTCCCAGTCTCTCTCACTAGTGCACACACACACTTAACCAATACGGTCACACACTCACGCCACCATCGCTGCCACAGATGGATGTGTCAGCTTCAGTTTGCTGCTCACTGATTTGTACACCATATCAACGTAACCTATTGTGAGAATAAAGAATATTATAAAACATGACACCTTGCGTTGGATTCACTGTGTGTGTGTGTGTGTGTGTGTTACATTATTGATTACTGAACAGCTTCTCATCAACAAAGATGCAATAGATATTTATAAGATTCCCTCAAGTGACATTGAACTAAAACACTTCCATCCGTCTCTGTACACAACTTTAATTATTTGCGAAACTCTTGATGTCAGTGTATGTCTTCCACGTACACATACAGCATACCAAGGATGTCCAAGGATCTATGCATTTGTTCTATCTGTATATCTACAGTCAGGTTGTATGAGAAGTAGGGCTAAACGATTATTGCCAAAATGATTATCACGATTATTTTGATCAATATTGATATCACGATTATTTACCACGATTATTCATTGAAAAAAAAATCTTTCGAATTTCTACCATCCCCTAGTGGTAGGAGCCACACACTGCTCAGCGGCAAATTGCCGCCAGAACGCGCCCCCTCACCCCATTTTTCAGGCTTTGCGCCGCTGTGTGCAGGATGGACTCACGCAGTCGCAGACAGGTCACAGGTGTACAGGGAGCGCTTGGTTTGCTTTGCAGCGGAGGTAGAGCGTATACTGCATGGGCGGGGCTCTTTCTTTTTTGGTTTTCGTTTTTTTGCGGATACATTATTTAAAAAATGATCGCGAAAATATCGCGAGAACACTACGTGTCAGCGTGGGATGCCAATATCGTCATTGCGATAAAAATTTGATATATTGTGCAGCCCTAATGTGAAGGGTCTCAGAAACAGTCCGTCCTCTGCGCTTCGCTCTGCTCAGTCCCAGTGTCAGAAGGGCGAGCGTGGTTGGGTGGTGCTGGTCGGGGTGGAGGACATTGATGTGGAGGACGACGGCGCCGTGGACTGGGAGGAAACACTGTTGCTCAAAGAACTCCTACTGAACGAGGACACGAGGGGATGTACGGGATCCACAGGGTGGGCCGGATCTGACACCTCATTGGCTGAGCCTGCTCCCCTCGCTGAAGAAACCCTTCCTGGTGTGCCAGCTTTCTTCATGGTTTTTTTAGCGTGTGCGTTCTGCCCTTGCTGCTCCTTCCTGGGGCCTATTTGGAGGACGTAGGTCGCAGGGGTGATGGGGGTGACGGGGGTGCTACCCTGGCCCGTAGAGGTGGTAGGACGGGGTACGGCGGACCTCGTTGGTGGGTCTGAAGTCGACTCAAAGGTGCGCCCCGGACCTTGTCGATATTTTGGTTTGACCTTCGTCTTAAGGGTCTTTCTGCCGGTGCGGTTAGGCTGGACCGCGGAGAGCTTTGCCGCGCCGTGAGACCTTTTAGTCCGTCGTCTGGCCCTGGCCTTACCCTTCCTCACCCCTTTCCCCGTGTCTGTTCCCTCACCTGGGCTCCCGTCGTTTCCCTCCTCCACGTCTTCCTCCTTTTCATCAGCGGCCCCGTCCTCTTCCTCATCCCCCTCTTCAGTCATCGACCGAGTATCGGTGGTCCTGAGCCCACCCACAGGGTCTTGGTGCTCTCCGGGGTACGGGTCTAGGTCTCTAGTCTGCCCGGCGACAGGCTCGGCCTCTGTCAGTGCAGGAAGTGGAGAGTAGGACTTCTGATTGGCTGCCAGCACGCTGCTCTTCCTGCGTCTCCCCTTGCGGCTGGGCTGCGATTGGTCCCCGAACATGGCCCCCAGCAGGCCCTTGGCGGCCGCCCTCGCCAGCACGTCCTGGACCTTCTCCACCTTGGTGGCGTCCGACTGGGTGACGGAGACACAGGTGGAGGAGAGAGGGGAGGAG
>OLKM01001146.1:132500-142500 GCA_900291075.1 Melanogrammus aeglefinus | reverse complement strand
ATCAGCGTGGTCCGGGAGGTGAGGGCGCAGAGCGCTCACTGCGAGGCACGCGCCTCTGTGCTGAAGATACACATGGACACACACACAGGGGGTGACCAGGCTGGTAACACTCTCACCGCTACACACACGCCTCTGTGCTGAACAGACACATGGACACACACACAGGGGGTGACCAGGCTGGTAACACTCTCACCGCTACACACACGCCTCTGTGCTGAACAGACACATGGACACACAAAGCACGACCAGTCTGTGGCAATCTGTAAACAGTCTTACTGCTGCACACACACATCTGTGCTGAAGAGACACATCAAAATGCCAAAGGGTGAACCAGGTTGGTAACAATCTGTAAACAGTCTCACTGCTACACACACACACATCTCTGTGCTGAAGAGACACATTGAAACGCCAAAGGGGGACCCGGCTGAGACAATCTTTTAAATACAGTCTTTAAATACAGTTAAAGTTGAATTAAAGGATATGCCGGAATATGAGATAGTTAGATGGATGATTTAAGACCTGAATACATTGTTTCTGACTATATTTATATGCTGATCCGTGTGGAGCACTACAGGCAAAAACTTCTAAAACCTAAACATTATGTCACTTCATCACTTTTGTCGTGTGTTTAATCCTCCGGCGGATTGAGCCATGGGCGCTTGGTTTTCTCTGAGACACGTACTCGTTTAAATATTTCCAATCAAAAGTCAAAGGCTTCAGTGAGAAAGTACAAAAATAATTTCAAGCAAAAGTGATGGCTGCAGTGAAAAAGTTACTTGGTGAATGTTTAGAATGATTCAGATGTAATAATAATATGTAATGCAGCAAAGGTTAGAGCAGTCTAAAGTTGCATATTCGCTTACAATAAGTTTGATGCCAATATTGTGATCTCTTTCATCTTTGGATCGTATTGTAGTGAAGTTGTATAGATAAGTAGTATATTTTCAAGTTGTTGTATGTATTAGTATAAACTGTATATAAGCATTTATAAGTGAAATATGCCGGAAATATGCATCCTTTATCGTTACTGACGAGAGCCTTGTATGTATTTGGTTAGAAATGTTTCAGTACTTTTTATATTTCTTATAATGGTAAATCCTTGTAGCTTTCAATGCTATGGGTACAATACGACGTAGAGGGGTAGCAATCAGTTGGTTGCAATCTGCCACTTCACCACTAGATGCCTCTAAATCCCACACACTGCAGCTTTAAGAGCTTGAGCTTAACTCAGATCATGATTTTCACTATTATCCATAACCAGATGTTGAATGTTATTAAAGGGGACACATTATACAACCAGGTGTGACTGTAATTAGCCGTTACAAGCCGTTTTGAAAATGTGTAGCTTCTGACATCACAGGTGGGCGTGTCCACCTGTGATGTATGACGGATAGATGAGCAACGTTTGCTACAGTCCACTGGGAAGGCTGGTAGACTGATCCATCTTGCATACATAGGTGGACACGCCCACCTGTGATGGCTTGTAATGCCTAATCACACTCACACCTGGTGGTATAATATGTCACCTTTAACCTTCAAAAAACGACCATTATCTATGCCTTTCTGGACTTGCTGTCGCACAAACAGACGTGGCATGTGCCCGCTTGGCTCAACTGGATCCTGGGCATGGAGGTGGTACCTGCGTGTTGAGCATATGGCCGGCGACGAGGGTGCTCTGCTCTATCAGTGTGTGCAGCTGTGGGGGGAAGCACAGGGTGTCTTCACACAGAGGGTCCCTGCAGAACTGCAGGCCACCCTGGCCATCCTGCAACCTCTCCACCTCACGCAGTCCCAGGTCTGCCTGGAGCTCACCACATACCTCCTCCACACTGTGTGTGAGCAGTAAAGGAAAAGGACGTTTGTGTTTACTTGACGTCACCTTTATTCAAAACAAGTGGAGTCTCATTGAGATCTTAACAAGGTGACCACAGAAACGGACAGGCAA
This sequence comes from Melanogrammus aeglefinus, assembly GCA_900291075.1. Classification (NCBI taxonomy): domain Eukaryota; kingdom Metazoa; phylum Chordata; class Actinopteri; order Gadiformes; family Gadidae; genus Melanogrammus; species Melanogrammus aeglefinus. The sequence continues at coordinate 140,555 of OLKM01001146.1, read as the reverse complement.
CATAAATACACACAGCAGACATCGTCATGTTCCTTATCTATATCACATATGCGTATCATTACCAATGCAGGGATAATACTAAAACAATGACGATGACCCTAGATAAGGGGATGAGCAAACAACAACAGTACAACACAGAACAGAAAATAAACATAGTTTCCCTGTGTGTGTGAGTGTAGCGAGTGATCACTGTGTGATTGGTTAACCTGCTCGTGAGTGGGTTGACCCAGGCGTAGAAGGGCAGCAGCTTGGCTCTCTTCTGATTGGTTCTGACTGGATCAGGCAGAACACAGGACACACTCACCAGGTTTTGCTTCACCCTGCAGCGGGCCAGGGAGGCCGCGAGCTTAGTCTTGGACCTGCAGTGGACCAGAGAGGTCCAGAGAGGTCCAGAGAGGACCAGAGAGGACCAGAGAGGACAAGAGAGGACCAGAGAGGACCAGAGAGGACAAGAGAGGACCAGAGAGGTCCAGAGAGGACCAGAGAGGACAAGGAAGGATCAGAGAGGACCAGAGAGGACCAGAGAGGACCAGAGAGGACCAGAGAGGACCAGAGAGGACCAGAGAGGACCAGAGAGGACCAGAGAGGACCAGAGAGGACCAGAGAGGACCAGAGAGGACCAGAGAGGACCAGAGAGGACCAGAGAGGACCAGAGAGGACCAGAGAGGACCAGAGAGGACCAGAGAGGACCAGAGAGGACCAGAGAGGACCAGAGAGGACCAGAGAGGACCAGAGAGGACCAGAGAGGACCAGAGAGGACCAGAGAGGACCAGAGAGGACCAGAGAGGACCAGAGAGGACCAGAGAGGACCAGAGAGGACCAGAGAGGACCAGAGAGGACCAGAGAGGACCAGAGAGGACCAGAGAGGACCAGAGAGGTCCAGAGAGGACCAGAGAGGACCAGAGAGGACCAGAGAGGACCAGAGAGACGACTAGTTTAGTCTTGAACCTGCAGTGGACCAGAGGACTTGCAACAAAAATATCCACACATACAGACACACACAACCGGTTTGGCAAGGCGGTTGTTTATGCAATGACCACACTAGGAACCACACACACACACACACACACACACACACACACACACACACACACACACACACACACACACACACACACACACACACACACACACACACACACACACACACACACACACACACACACACACACACACACACACACAAGACAACAGATATACACACACACACACATACGTGAACACAAACACACACCTGCGGAAGCAGCTTTCGAGTTCCCTGACATCTTGCAGGGGCTCCTCCCCTTTCTCTGCACAACGTTTAAGGAGTTCAAACTTCCTGTCCTGGAGGTCGAAGAGCATCACCATCGCCAATGGCAGCAAGTCATCGGGCTGGAAGATATGACGTTAACAAAACATATACAATTGTTTTCATATCATCGTTAGATTTCAGAGTCGCACTCATTCCATTGGGATTATCATTTTCCTTTCAAATCTAACTTCCCCCTAACAAACTTTTAGCCATTAACAAGAAACCTCCTAGTGTAATAGGTTACGTTACACCTGAGAGGTAAGACATTAGCAGAGTCTCTGCATACGACAAAGACAACCAACCCTGACGTCTCTGTGGCGGCCTCTTCAAAAGAGGTGACATTGGATCGGGCACGATTACAATCCGCTCAGTACACGCAGCAAGATTAAATTGCTATTACTATTCAGGAGACAATTTCATCCAAAGCGAGGCTGGGATTTATTATTGGCGTTCACATAGGCTATCGGGTATCAAACACCCTGAACAGCACGCTGTCCTCCGTCTGCTTCGTCCAAAGGCTGATTACATTTAGGATAGGAGACAGACATGTACTACAATATAGAGAACAAGAAATCCCATTTGGATGGAAAGTCCCGCGTGCTTGTTCATCAGCATCCCCGCTAACGCAGTAATGCCTGGGGGGTCTTCCAGAGGTTATGCTGCACTCACTCCCAGGGAACCTCATCCTCACATCGGGCACTTTAGAGGCTGTACTCAACCGGAGCCGGCCTCAGCCACGGCTCCATAAGAAGCTGCCGCCCTGGAAGCTCACTGCCAGTGAGGGGGGCAGTCACTGAAACAGGGTTATTTGGTAGAATATAAATACACATAAAAGTACATAAAAAGACTGTTCCAATCATTGTACATACCACTACTTCTGGCACTTTTAATCTTTTGGTATTCTACTCCCTCCCTCTCATCCACTCATTTTGATCCATGCCTCCACCTCTCCGTCTCTTCCCGGCGTCTCCCTGCTCCTACCTGCCCGAGGAGCGCCGTGGCTGATAATAAACAGGACCGTAAAGAGTTGTGTTGAATCCTAAAGAGCTTTAGTGTCGTTTTTACGGCCGTAATGTCACACTTACATCCTGTCTGCCTCCCTGCCTTCTACGCCTCGCTCAACTAGGCCTTCAACGCATTGTCACACGTGCACAAGCATGCACGCACACACACAACCAGGTTGGCAAGGCAGTTGTGTATGTCGTGTTCATACTAGGTAGTACACACGCACAGCACACACACACACACACGACACCACACACACACACACACACACACACACACACACACACACACACACACACACACACACACACACACACACACACACACACAAGCTTGCAGATATAAACACATACAGGTAGGTCAGGTGGTTGCGTGTGTAATGTGGACATAACACACCCAACCAGCTTGCTTCTGTCATGCCACTGTGGTTTATGGCGTAACAGTGTCATCCGTCCACTTTCCGTACCAGGGGCAGGCTGTGGTGTGTCAGGTTTGAATCTCTAACAAGCAGTCACCAGAGCGACTTCACACACTCCTGAATACAAACATCACCTAACCAGCTCCTTTGGCCCATAACTCAATCTCAGCACACACATGTCTCAGGAAGCCCCCCAGTCGCTCCCCTATGAGGGGGAATGTATGTTGTTACAGTATAGAACAGGATGCACAGAGGTACGTCTGTAATAACCTAGTTGTAGTTCAATGTTAAAGGCAGTGTGTGTTCAGCACATGCTGGAGGGATGAAGGACACAGCACTCACAATCTGTTGACTCGTGTGGAAGCAACTGTCGAGGATGACGTTCTCCAGTAGGTCTTGGTCTGCGAGGGACAACACAATGATTCATTAATTCATTATATGTGGTCATTGTTAAGTGTTTGCTCGAACAGCCGACAATGTCTTTGTGTGTGTGTGTGTGTGTGTGTGCATGCATGTGCGAGTGTGTGTCGGGGGGGGCATGCGAGTGTGTGCGTGTGTGTGTGTGTGTTTTTGTATGTGCCAGAGTGTGTTCACGTATGTGTGTGTGTGTGTGTGTGTGTGTGTGTGTGTGTGTGTGTGTGTGTGTGTGTGTGTGTGTGTGTGTGTGTGTGTGTGTGTGTGTGTGTGTGTGTGTGTGTGTGTGTGTGTGCGGTCGCGTACGTGTACGTGTATGTGGATGTGTGTGCGTTCGCGTGTGTGTGGGTGGGTGTGTGTGTGCGCTTGCACGTGTGAATCAGCATGTGTGTGCGCGTTTGTGCACACACATGTGCGCGTGCTGGTGCCAGGCTACCGCCAGCCCCTTATCACCTCCTCCACAGATGGCCCTTGTCACTCTGCTGCAAACAACATTACAGCGGCCCAGAGAAATCAAACACAGGAGCATATATATTTATATACCCCATTTAATTCTCCCTTTGCAGGGAGAGTGTCTGCCCCGGGGGACCACCGTAGTGCGGAGACACTGCTGCTGCTGCTGCATTACTATTCATTAGAGAGATAGGGGTCTGGGTGTAGAGGCCGGGGGAGACGTCCTTAGAGAGGATGGGGAAATTAAATCTATTTAATTGTCTTCTTCTGAATCACCCCGACAGGGTGGAACGAGTGGAAGGCAGAGACTAACTATACTACAGCTCGCGCTCTTTTATATTTAATCCGCTAAAGAGAGAGGAGCGTGATTTAGACGTTGTGTGCTAAACTGTCTGAATCTTTTCAGCTAATGTAAAGTGGAGAATACAGAAGGTTATCACGAGGACAAAAGGGGGGGATCCACGCGCATACATTTGAGCGTGTTGAAGGCTAGTTGGTAGGCCTGTCTCAGTCTGGTCTTGTCGTGGCCCTCGGGTATCGGAGTCGTCTCTTTTTTCCCGTAATGCAGTAGTTGTTGCGTGATGGGCCGGTCCGTCCTGAGTCGTCCAAAGATGGCCCCGGCCCCCAGGTACACCTGATCCTCCAGAGGAAACGCTGAGGTTGGAGAGATGTGAAGGGAGAGGTGAGGGAAGGAGATACGATGGAGGAGAATCCCTTTGGGAGGATATTCGTGGGTTAATGAGATGAGGGGAGGTGGGGAAGGGGAGGAGTGCATGAATCAGAAGAGGACGCATGGAGGGAGAGAACATTTTAGAACCATGAGGTTTCCATGTACTGTATGTAGAGCAGGGAAACGCTGGTCAGTACATCTCAAGACATGCATATCAACAACCGAGTAATCGATGAGAGGAAGTCCAAATAATTTGTAGAAAGTGTTCTAGTAGTGAAGAGCCTAAGGGGAAACAGTATTTGATAGTTCGATTTTTGTTGTTTAAAATCCTTCAGAAATATGCGCAGGGCTCTTGGAGCACTAGAGCTCCACACATGGTCAATAAATTGTCCCCGAGCCCCAATCCCTCTGAGAGTATCCGGATTCTCAGAATAACTTTCTATTCCTATACATTCTTTCAAAGTCTGAATGCCTCTATGCGGTCAAACTCCACACAATGTTTGTCACATCATGTGACCTGTTGGTCCACCACATCTTAGAATCCATCCATAATGGAATATGTTGTGTAGAGGACCACAAGCATGTTGGAGAATAAACTGGTTCAGGTTTCAGGGGAGAGACTCATCGTGAACAATAGAGAAACGAGAAAGGATGACCTGATCTGGCCTGGACTTGTCTCACACACACACACACACACACACACACACACACACACACACACACACACACACACACACACACACACACACACACACACACACACACACACACACACACACACACACACACACACGCATGCTAACATAATGTACATACACACAGATACACACACACTAACATACTGTACATACACACAGACACACACGCACACACAAACACACACTAACATACACACCGACAAACACACACACACAAACTAACATACTGTAAATACACACAGATACACACACCCAACCATACACACACCACACACATACACAGATTTGCACACACAAACACATATATATTACTTACACACACACACACACACACACACACACACACACACACACACACACACACACACACACACACACACACACACACACACACACACACACACACACACACACACAAACACAGTACATATATACAATATATACACACACACTCACACACACATATCATTCTTACATTCTGAGCGCGGACACCAGAGACTGGACTTAATGTACCGTTGTTTTTGAAAGCCCACAGAATGCAGTGCCCTCATACCTAGCTGTGGTGGGGGGCGCGCTGAGGGGGGGAGGCACACTCGTCCCCAGGCTGCCCTCATGCACGGCGCGTTACGGAGCTGACGCGGGAGGAAATGAGAGGGGTGACGGATGACGTTGTTTCCAAGAACTGGGAGTCGTGGGAATGCACCGCGACTTACCTGACTTGCCAGGAGGCCGGTGAGCTGGAGTGGGCTCTGAGGGTGGCAGAGAGACGGTGGGCCGCCCTCCTCCTGGGGACAGACTGGACCGGGGCGGATCAGTCACTGGGGACACGCGATCCTGGTCCACAAAGCGCTGGTCCATAGCTGCTGGTTCCTTCAAGGTCACTGGAAATAGAGGGACTGTTGAAAAACGAATGCTTCTGTGTGTGTGTGTGTGTGTGTGTGTGTGTGTGTGTGTGTGTGTGTGTGTGTGTGTGTGTGTGTGTGTGTGTGTGTGTGTGTGTGTGTGTGTGTGTGTGCGTTGTGCATGTCCCGGCTGGGTGGTCCCACACTACATGAATGTGCAATCATTCACCAAGTAATCTTATTGGATCTCACCTCTCTGTAAATCACTACACGGATTGACGGCCACTCGTCAAGAGTTTCTGCCACATCCCCTCATGACTCAGAATGTCTGCGTTGGTTATCGCCTTTCTCCACGAGACCGACATGCACGACGTGTTCTCCCTCATCGCCGTTCTCGCCCCATCTCTGCCGTTATGTCCGTCCGTCAGTCAGTGTGAGTCAAGTAGGAGCCGTATCTTATTCCACGGGAGAAACCGCGAGACGCACGGCTTGCCTGCCGAGCTGAACCCGAACTCGGCCTCCAAATGTAAATAAGACGCACGCCGTCTCTCGCGGATGACAGCGATCTTCTCCGTCTCCGTGTCTGCTCATGTGAGGCTCTCTGGGCCTGTAAGCCGCCACGGGTAATTGGCCCCTCCTGACACAATTAGGCAGCGGGTCAGATAGCCGGGCATGAATAAGTGATAGGCCGCTGTCCACACCAAGACAAAGGAAGGTCCACTCCTCCACTGACCTATACCTGCCTGATCAAAGTGCAGGTGGCATTGCCACTTTCTGCAGCGTGATCATACTAGCAAATTAATGCATGATACAAGTACGAATGAAAGTCAATATGTTGCCGGTCATTATGCTGGTTTGAATCTTTGGTCTCACAAATCAGACTTGATGAATTAAATTAAGGCTTTTAGGGGTGATATATTCCAGATGGATCACTAGGTTCATATGAAGTGACACACAAAGGAAGTATTACCATAACCACACAAGTGTTTCATTTAAATTGCTTCAGAAAGTACAATTTAAAGTGCACATAATAAGATTTCTCATTTGTGTTTGAGCACAAATGAAAAATCTTTATCAAACTTATGGTTAGTTTGATAAAGAAATAAAATGAAAATATGAATAGGCCTACCATAGAAAAGACACATTTTAAAGCACCCCATGCTAAACATATTTCACACCGCACGACCCATTCAGTAAATCCATCTCGGAAACGAGCAGAAAGTAATAATACGTGACGGCCGCTTAGGGTAAGCTCCCAAGATTAGCACTAGACAATAGCAAACGCACAAGAGCTCCTACCTTTCTCTCCGTCTCTCCTTGGATCAGAACGCACTCCCGGCTCAGTCCAACACAGAGCATCTACCAACGGGGTTTTCGATTAGAGCCGCTATACTTATTTTATCACCAGCTCAGGAATTTTCAGGACACAATTGTGCTAGAGTTTTAATTCAGAGCTGTGTGTTGAAGCCTTATTTGGATTGTATCCTGTGGAAATGGACATGTTGGTGTAACCCGAGGCTGCCTTTGCATACATGTTGGCAGTGAGAGATGTCATGACGACACGGCGCTCAGAGTCTCACCCTAGTCCAGACACAAAGACCAACGGAAGGTATTAACTAGCGGTTAACCTTGTGTGACCCCCCCCACGCAGCACTCTAAACTGACATTGCGTAGCCCCCTTCACCCACTAATGTGTAGAAACCCTTTTGGTTTTTCACAAAAGGATGTGGAAGATATATACTCCACACACACTCCTGTGTGTGTGTGTGTGTGTGTGTGTGTGTGTGTGTGTGTGTGTGTGTGTGTGTGTGTGTGTGTGTGTGTGTGTGTGTGTGTGTGTGTGTGTGTGTGTGTGTGTGTGTGTTTGTATGTGTGAGCGCAACAGAGAGAGAGAATCAGAGAGCGAGAACCAGTGGCGTCACTATGCTGTTTTATTCGGGGCTAAAGCCTCGGATGTTATTTAATTATCCCCGAATATGATCTTAGGGAAAAAATATATATATATTCATGAACATTTATAAGTCTAGATAGTCCTTCTGGCAAGAGAATAAACAACAACCTGTTTACCACCTCAAGTGAATTAACCTATCCTATCCCCAGTCAGATCCGTGTGTGTGTGTGTGTGTGTGTGTGTGTGTGTGTGTGTGTGGGTGTGTGTGTGTGGTGTGGTGGTGTGTGTGTGTGTGTGTGTGTTGTGTGTGTGTTGTGTGTGTGTGTGTGTGTGTGTGTGTGTGGGTGTGTGGGTGTGTGTGTGTGTATGTAGG
>OLKM01001146.1:120000-127500 GCA_900291075.1 Melanogrammus aeglefinus | reverse complement strand
GATGAAGATGACGATAAAGAAGGGTTCAGCAGCTCATCATGTCTTGCTCTCCCCCTCAGATGCCGTGTGAACTCACACTGGACCCGAACTTGAGGAACAGCTTCCTCTCCCTGTCTGAGGACCACAGAAAGGTGACGCTGGTTGAAGAGGCGCGGTTGTACCTGAACCACCCAGGTAGAGATTTGACCACCTGCTCGAGGTGTTGGGTGGAGAGGCTCTGAGTGGCCGCTGTTACTGGGAGGTAGAGTGGAAAGGACGCGTTGATATAGGAGTGACATACAGAAAAGTCCCAAGGCGAGGGGGGCGGGTCGTGGAAGACAGCATGGAGGGAACAAGTCCTGGATTGTTTATTGTCGTTACGATCGTTACACTGCCATGGTACGACTGTGAAACAGCCATACCTCTCCCCCCCCCCGCTGGCTCCACCAGAGTAGGAATGTATCTGGACCGGCCTGCTGGCACTCTGTCCTTCTACAGAGTGTCCCCAGGTGGGGGAGGGTCCTCAGACACACTGACACACCTCCTCCACACCTTCCAGGCCTCCTTCACCCCAGGGGGGACCTCCTCCCCGGGATTTGGTTAAGGTGGGAGTTTGGCATTGGTGGTGCCTCAGCATCTCTGTATCGGTTGTAGAAAAAAAAAGAACGGACGGATGGGCGAACGGGCGCGTACGCACGCACGCGCAGCACACACACACACACACACACACACACACACACACACACACACACACACACACACACACACACACACACACACACACACACACACACACACACACACACACACACACACACACACACACACACACTATAGAGGATTTGAGGCTTTTGATGAAGGGGCTTTGGATGCCTGAGAGGACTGATGACTCAGGGTTTCTGTGGTTTCTCTCTCTCTCTCTCTCTCTCTCTCTCTCTCTCTCTCTCTCTCTCTCTCTGCTCTGTCTGCACGTCTTCTCTCTCTCTCTCTCTCTCTCTCTCTCTCTCTTCTCTCTCTCTCTGCAGTTCACCTTCTGGCCAACAGGATTAGGGGGAGTCACAGGTGTGTGTGTGTGGTGGAGGTGTTTGAATGGTTGAAGAGCTTTGGGTGCTCAACACACACCTCAAGAAGCAGGCGAAAAGAGAAAGAGATCCAACATGAACCCAACCCTACTCAATGAACACAAGACATAATGAAAGGTTAATTCAAGGTAGGTTTGTACAACCTAATTCATCCTTTCACCACAGTGACTTAATTAGACTTCCCGGTAACACTTTACAATAAGGTACGCAAAAACGTGGGTAGTTACTGAGGAACGAATGAGTAACGAATGATGAACGACCAGGGCCCTAACTGGGGCTCTTAAGGGCCCCTAAGTGACAGTGATTCAATAACTACTGAGGGGTTAGTGTTAAACAGACTAGGGGATACTGTATTATGGTTCAAAAAGCTTAATGGCGAACGAATGATTTGCGAAAAAGTAACAACTCAGTATGATGCATGACTTTACATGAAGGTACACCAAAAGCTTCACTACTGGTGAACGAATGGTTTGTGAATGAGTAACAACTCATCGTCAGTCCGATCCAGCTCTATCAGTCGATCCAGTGTGGGACCCAGGCCGGCCCTCAACAGCGCTTGGAACCACGGGCGGCAGGTTTAAAGTGTGCCCTGCAGCGCTGGACATTTACTTTTAAGATTTTAACATTACTAATGCAACAACTTTTAACATTACTACCGCCACATAATAAACCTTAAATGTAAATATTAATGTATGTATTGTGAATATCTTTATTAAAATATGACAATCAACCTGTCTGTGCCCTGTTCATTTAATAACTAATTGTGAAATCCAAGGAAAATTTAGTTTTCATAATAAATTGGTCAGTTTGCTAATTCACAGAATGATTAATTAATACAGTATTATAGTCTTAACAGTTACTCCTCAGTAGTTACTGAAAAACTGTCACTTAGGGCCCCAGTTGTTCATAATTTGTTACTCAGGAATGAATACAGTAGTCCCCTAGACTGTTTATCAGTAACTCCTCAGTAGTCGGTCACTGAATAACTGTCACTTAGGGCTCCAGTTAGTGTAATTTTTCATTGTGAACGAAATAAAAACGTATAATATTTCTGACCGCCAGATGGCAGTGCTGTACCTGGTACGAGTCATTGTTCTTCAAACGTCGCTGTTTCCCTCCGCCGGGAGGCATTGCAGGTGCCGCTATCACGGACCCCCTCTCCGGCCCCAAGTGTCCCGAGAACCGGGGAAAACCTGAAACGTGTGTCTGACAATGTAGGCCTAGCCTACTAAACATAGGTCTACGTGGAATTGCATGCCATTGTCTCCACTCCAGTGTCTGCGTTCCGGTGTCACCACTTAACCCAACGCTGAAAAACGAGTAGGCCTATGTGAACTATTATAGGGCTATTTAGGCCCTAAATAAATATTAAAAAAATCCAGGAAGAAGGAAACATCTTTAGTACTGATGGTTAATGATTAAACAATCTCTGGGTTCTAAGAACCGTCATTACACGCCCCATTTCCTGCCTCCTAATAATTAATTTAGTAGGGGAGGTTGTTGGTGAAGTGCTCCCTAGAATCCTCAGCCAGTGACTCGGCGCGGTGAGTCTGACAGCCAAAGCGGACCTAGTTCTCCCGCAGCAACAACAAAGACGCTTTTAGTTCGAAAGAAGACCCATTAAATTAAGTTTCTTTAATAAGGCGTTCAAAACTCTTAAACACTCGCGTTTTTGAAGTACAGATATATATATTTATATATATATATATATAAATATATATATAAAAGCGTAAAGTAAAAGCTAATGGGATTTTAAGCGCGCGCCCGCAGTGTCGCGGGAGCGAGCCACGCCGCCGGCCAAAAAGCGGCTCTGCTTTTATCCTCCGACTCAAAGCATCCTGACTTCATTCATTGCAGAGATCACACGACATCTCCGCGTATCCACTGGGGCCGCGTTTACATCGCCAAGCTCGTTAAACATAGTTGTGAAGATGCAGCTCGTTTGCAAACGCGTCGCCGAGGGCGTTTTAGAGGGAAAGTCAGTGTTTCAGAGACGTGCGCGCTTTTATCCCTTTTCCCATTAGAGTTTAACGCATATTCTCATGGAAAACGTGTCTTTAATTTCCAAAAGAATTGAACGAGAAAATGAAGAACATAGTCGGAAGGGATTAAGGAACCTTACCTCCTTTTTAAAAGCGCTCACCTGTTTGATCGAAGCAGGAAAACGAGGATCAACCTGACCTGAACAAAGTTCACCGTTTGTCTGTAAAAGCCGTTCATTTGAAGTCGACTTCTGTGCATTTGGCCTTGCTGGTTAGTTTTCCCGGTTTGATCGTGGATTACACGGGTACTACTCCCGTGGGAATGGTGGGTCTATTGTGCTTCTCCGACCTGGGAGCCACACTTTGGACTTTACTCCATTCAGATGCCAAGTAAACCTGAAGAGGAGATGAAAGCCGCGTCCTGTCACCTCATCGCCTTCTGCCTGTGCCTGTTACGCACCGCTGCTGAGGTAGGCTCCATTGCACCGGTTATCTGATGACATTTCTTAAATTGAATACACAGCCTATCATTTCGGAGGACCAGATGGTTATGTTGAACATTGCATTGCAACACAGACACAGTAACACCACGCACGACGTTCACGTTCGTAATTTCGCCTGCTGCGTAATTACGCACGGCATTTTGATCGTAGGCCACTGTAAGGACGTAAAGGCTAAAACTGACATTAACATGTTCGTTGCACTGGTTCAACCAATGATTGACCCGCGAGTTCCTCATCGCCAGGCCTGCAGAGCAGAAAGCTTTCTCTGATGTGGTCTTGTGCCCCCCCCCCCCCCCCCCCCCCCAGGAGTCTCCACTACCCCGGGAGCTGCTCGAGCGGCTCTCCCGCAGCGAGATCCACAGCATCCGCGACCTGCAGCGGCTGCTCGAGATAGACTCCGTAGGTAAAGCGCTTTGATATCACATATAGCCGAGCTCATGGTGTTGCATGTTGTGTGATTTGTCTACATTTTTAAGGGGTTCATTTATGAATGAATTGGTTGATTTGCTTTGTGTTTCATACGTGGAGGCGGATATTTGCGTTTCGCTCTGTACTCACAAGTTATTTTGGTGAAGCCAAACATAAGTAAACAAACATTATGCGCGCTGGCATGGTTTCTTGAGTTTTTTTATGCAACCACTGCAATTTTGGAAGGTTTTGACTCAGGGTGTGATAGGATGGGTCTGATCAGCGAGAGGAAGTTCTGTCTAACTACACTCACGCCAAGGCGTAACCCGTTGCTAGGCAACCAACTAGCATACAGCTATCACCGACTGAGATTAACCACCTCTACCTTTATCAAATATAGTGGTGAGACATGGACGAGGTCAGGACACAGAGGGAAATGTGTTAGTATATACAACAAGCGTCATAGTACCACCCTAGTGGGACTGAAAGCATTCAGCCCTACCCGCGTTCCCCACTCTCCACACTCCATCTGCTGAAAGGCCCTCGTTGGTTCTGAATGTAACTCCTGGTGGCCTTCAGAGAGAAGTCCTTCATCTCCCTGACTGAGCCATGCAGGATTAATCCTGCCACCATTCACATGCAAATGGAGAGTGTGACGGGACACCACACCCACCGCCACCGCCACCATCCCCACCCACACCCCCACCACCACCACCACCACCCCTATAAACAATCAGAACCGACGCTACCACCCCCACCAGCACCACCAGCACCTCCCACCACCACCCCAAGCACCAACACCACCCCGATCACCACCCCCCACCCCCACTACCACCACCAGCACCACAACCACCGCCCCAGCCTGACGGGGGGGTGGGGGTGGGGGGGGGGGGGTCAATGGGTGGGTTCATTATGCTGTTGTCATGCTGCCTATTATTGGCCGAAGTGCAGGATCAGCTGGAGGGCCACCATGTTGCTATGGATAATTCATGCTCAAATTCCTGCATGTCACTGGGAACACAGACACCCAGACACACATAGTCACATTCACAGACAGGCACATACAGACGCACACACAGTCACATACACATAAAGGCACATACAGACGCACACACAGTCACATTCACAGACACACACACACAGTCACATTCACAGACAGGCACACACAGACGCACACACAGTCACATTCACAGACAGGCACACACAGACACACACACCGTCACATTCACAGACAGGCACACAGAGACACACACACAGTCACATTCACAGACAGGCACAGAAAGACACACACACAGTCACATTCACAGACAGACACACACAGACACACCACACCGACACAGACAGATACACACACTCACATGCACACACACAAAGTCACATACACAGTCACACACTCACATGCACACAGACACAGACAGTCACGAGCACACACAGTCACATGCACACACACACTGACACGCATACAAAACCAGATAGAGAGGGAAAGGGACAGACTTTGTTGTGTGTTTTAAGCACATTATCTGCCGACACATGACACTTCATTCCTGTCGCAGAGTTCAACACACAGACAGACAGACACACACAAACACAGACACAAACACACACACACAGACAGAAACACACACACTCTCACACACACACACACACACGCACACACACACACACACACACACACACACACACACACACACACACACACACACACACACACACACACACACACACACACACACACACACACACACACACACACACACACACACACACACACACACACACACACACACACACAAACACAAACACTGTGTGTGTTGAGGTGTACTCCAGGAAAATTCCCTGAGAGAGAAAATCTATTTTGCCTTTGACATTGACACAACAAAACCTTATCATGGCTTGAAAAAAACAACCCACGCACACGTTCTATCAGAAGACAAAACATTACACTTTTACTTGCAGTCTCATAAACCTTCAACCCAGCTGAAAGCTGGAAACCCAAAGTGGTGTGTGTGTCTGTAACCTGAGGCACTCGCCCAGTCCAAAGTCCTATTGATTGAGACGGTTTAAGGAGCAAAACAGCCTCGCCTTGAGAGTGTGTTTCGCCTCGTGCTGGAAGGTCTGCTTCTGTAATCCACCGCGCTCTTTGGGTCAAATGTTCAGCAGGTCAACAGAAAGCGCAACTGTTTGAATCCATCACGTGTTGGTGTGTCTTATTTGTGTTTACAAGCTCAAGTGTGTTGATGCTTGTGGTTTGGCAACTGTGGTTACGCAATTTGTTACACAAACAAAAACAAATTATTTTAAACATAGCCGCATCAAGTTTCAGCTCAGTTACTCTTTCAGACAGCTGTAATTAATTTGTGAGCGTGTGTGTGCTGTGTGTGTGTGTGTGTGTGCTGTTGTACAGATAATGAAGTGATGGAGGAGACCAAACACAGTCACCAGAAGGACTTGTCTCACAGCTTCCATGACCGAAAGAGTTCACTGCAAGCACACACCAGGCACAAGAGGAGCATTGGTAAGACACACAAACGCACAAACACGCACTCTCAAACACACACAGTCCCACACACACACACAAGTAAAAGCATAAATAAGATGTACTCCGACACAGTTCGTACATGTTTGCATAATGCGATGCACTGAGACAATACACACATATCATGTGTTTTTGGTCGCACAGTATTTAAACCTCGCGCACTGCAGCATGGCTAATGCTCAAACTACGGTATTACCACTTTACACTTGATACTGCACTTCCTAGGTCCTCAACATTTCCTCGGCCAACTGAGAAGTAGATTGGATGAACTGTGATTAAAACAGACGATCATACAGACAAAGAACATATATACACCAGAGACGAAGGACAGACATACACCAGAGACGAAGGATAGACATACACCAGACGAAGGTCAGACATGCACCAGACAAAGGACAGACATGCACCAGACAAAGGACAGACATACAACAGACAAAGGACAGACATACAACAGACAAAGGACAGACATACACCAGACGAAGGAAAGACATACACCAAAGACGAAGGACAGACATACATACAGTGACTCCTTTAATTACAGTTTAATAATGAATGGAAATAAAGTCTCCCAGTCCACGTAAGCTTCTGGGAGAATGTGAGGGCATCTTATAACTGATTACATTATACATTATCAATAAATAAATCATACCATAACATGTTCGCTTAGATTAAAATCTCACTTTGAAACCAAATCTTTTGTTTCACCTCGCCGGTTGAACCGACCACATATCAAACTGTATAAAACCCACACGTCATCCAATCAACTTACGCAAATACGCACAACAAAACATGAACACACACGGTGTGTGCTTATGTCTGACCAATCCCCCCCCCCCCCCCCCCCCCCCCACTGTCCTGGTGCTGCCCCCTAGTGGTGGAGGAGGCGGTGCCGGCCCTGTGCAAGGTGCGGTCGGTGATCTACGACATCCCCCGGGCCCAGGTGGACGCGTCCTCGGCCAACTTCATCGTGTGGCCCTCCTGCGTGGAGCTGCGCCGCTGCTCCGGCTGCT